>JAPEVW010000845.1:0-42000 GCA_027921565.1 Artemia sinica | reverse complement strand
TAGTAATTATGACGTCACGGCGTAATGATTTTATTTCATGACGTCATGGCGCAATAGTATTATTTCATGACGTCTTCAGAAACAACAATATAATTTCGTGTTTTTCTATTCACGTCATAGCTCTAATATAAAAGTATGATGACATTCATTATTTATCTAGTAGGGTTTCAGACAAGGTAGTTCTAATGATGTACTTTTGTTTTGATCTGACAAAATTTTTAGGAGTTTTGGGTTTTATATTTCTTAGCATTGGACTGATCGTCTCTTACTAGGTTGCCAGCTACTGCTGCAACCCAAATTCACATATATATTTATTTATGAGAGGCAGCCTGGCCGAGTGGTCCAAGGGACTGGTGTTAGCCACCAGTCTCTTCGGAGGCGTGGGTTCAAATCTTACTGCTGGTATACGATTATGTTTGAAAGACTGCAGTGTGAAAAGACATCAAAATGAAGTTTTTGGTGGAAAAATTTATTCTCTTTTAGAAATAATTTATTTTAGTTACTATAGATTTTTAACCCAATTAATTTCCTTTAAAATGAGCCATTGAACAACTATCTACGATGTTCCAGTGCCAAGCTATCTCTGGATACAAAAGAAAAAAAAGAGAAAAAAAAATATGCCATTTGTGGAGAATCCTGTAGTAGCTGCCACTTTTTCTTGATTTTCAAGCCAATATATTTCCCTTGCTGTTCAAGCCAAGGGACAGAAAGTTTACTATACAGGGGTTTCGGACAGGGCGGTTCTAATGGTGTACTTTTTGTTTTGATCTGACTCCCTTTTTAGGAGCTATGGGTTTTTAGATTTCTTAGCATTGGACGTGATCGCCTCTAGCTACCGCTGCAACCCGGATTGCTAGCTACCGCTGCAACCCGGATCTCTTACTAGGTTGCTAGCTACCGCTGCAACCCGGATCAAGTACCCATATTCTAACAAAAAATAAAACATTGAACAACTCTCTACGATGTTCCAGTGCCAAGCTATCTGTGGAAAAGAAAGAAAGAAAAAAGATGTCGTTTAGGCAGAATGCTGTAGTAGCTGCCACTTTTCTTGATTTTCAAGCCAATATATTTCCCTTGCTGTTCAAGCCAAAAGACAGAAAGTTTCCTATACAGGGGTTTCAGACATGGCGGTTCTAATGGTGTACTTTAGTTTTGATCTGACTTTTTTTTAGGAGTTATGGGTTTTTATATTTCTTAACATTGGACGTAATAGTCTCTTACTAGTTTTCTAGCTACTCCTACAACCCGGATCAGCCGGTTGGAGAGCATAACCAAAGGTCCTTTACTTGTAAAAAAAGCTACGGATTTTTCTTCTTTGAAAAGGGAAGAGACTGATTAATATTTAACCTATTTCTTAAGTATTTTATTCATTTCCTTATTCTGTTTATCAAGTTTCCAGTTAGCCTTTGACGCTTTGTCATCTAATGTTTCAATCAGTGCATTTTGCTGATCCAATTCATCCTGAAGACCAATACCAAGCCCCTTTAATCTTGACAGCGCAGAACTCATCTCACCGAGATGGTTTTCGAGCTGTTCATCAACAGACCTTGGAGAATCTAAAAGTTTGGCTTCTTGAGTCCAGCAATTCGTTGCGCCGAAGAACAGAATGATCTCTAGAGTCTCTATTGCTGTCAATTTCCTGTGGCTGGAAGCTGGTTCTTACAGATGAGGTACTTTGGCTGCTTTTAATTTCAACAGTAGGATTGCCTGCATCAATTGGTTTTCGAAAATAATTTCTTATACTACTGAATGTACTCTTTATATTTTGTATGTGTCGGTCGGAGACTCTCAGTTCCTGGCTCATTTTATCTAGTCTATCATTAGTCCTTTCTAGTTTCTCTTGTTGTCTCAAAAGTTCCTCAGCTGTTTGAGCTCCAACACTTTCAGATTCATTGAGAATTTTTAAAGAGTTGTAAATAGAATTGAGAGTTCTCTGCTCTACTTCCTGCTTTTTCTCCAAAAGAGTCTGGATTTTACCATCCTGCTTTAATGCCTCTTGATCCTTTGTCCATGGTCTATTAGGTGCAGTTTTAAGAAAGTTTTGTTCATCTGTGTACTCTTCATCATATATTAAGGAACGAACTTTTTCCCTTAGTAACCTATGTCCTGTCAAATTAGCTAATCAATATCTTCAGATTATGTTTTTAAAATAGTTACCACACCGGGATTAGAACCCGAGCCGGTCGAATGAAAGCCATTTATCCAAAACCACTAAACAACATGGGATATTTTTCAAAAGCTAATTAATTGTTTTATGATCTCTTATATCAAACAATTCGTGTTAACCAACTGTATAGTAAGAGCGACTCGTCTCAATAGTAACCGAAACTCTAAAAAAATGGAATTCTAATATCAATAGATACATCAAAATGATTGGAGTTTCATGCTGATTTTAAATATATATTATAAGTCTCTGATAATACAATGGTAAGTATCCTTGACTGTCACGTGGAAGACTGGGTTTATAACTTTAGCGATTCTGAACTGAAAACTAAAATAATACAAAATTGATTTTTTTTTTCGATTTTCACGTCACGTCACTCATTACGTCACATATGGTTATTAGTACACAATCGGTGTTAGATTTTACGTCATGTCCATTTATTACGTCATATATGGTTATGATTGCTTAAACAATCAAATATCTTTGAAAATACTAAAAGATATCTAAAATACAGTTTTTTTTTTGTAAAAAGTGATTCTATTTTTATTTTTTTTTTGTTTTTTGATCAAAAAGGCACTAGAACTTTTAATTTCTGTTCAAAAAAGCCCTCTCGCAAAATTCTAGGACCTCTGGGTCAATACGATCACCCCTGGGGAAAAGGAAAAAAAAGCAAATAAACACACATCCGTGATCTTTCGTCTGGCGAAAAACACAAAATTCCACACTTTTGCAGATAGGAGCTTGAAACCTCTACTAAAAATCCGATTCTTTTGATATATCTATAGATATTAAAATTCCGTTTTTAGAGTTTCGGTTACTATTGAGACGAGTCGCTCTTACTATACAGTTCGTTACCACGAATTGTTTGATTTCTTAATTGTTGAACAGGGGATAACATTACTGGGAATACGGAAAACGCGCAAATTATATTAGTAAAAAGATCATTTCTCCCTTCTTGGACGTCAAGAAACAGTAACCTTTTCAATATGATTTCTGCGATACAAAATAATCACTTGTGTATTTGTTTCTTTGTTTCCAAGAGACTGATTTGATGTAATTTTGACGATACTCTTCATTATCTCTGTATTTATGTGTTTCTCCGGATTGACGCAGACTTGATAGTATTCAGACGATAGGACTCATCATTTCTTTATTTGATTAAAACACGACGTGTATTTAGAGATGCTGCTTTCTCATCCTGAGCAATCAATTGGCAATCAATTTGAGAACGTCCTTGTTTTTCTCATACTTCTCTTTCCTTGTGCCAGCAAACTGTTTAGCTCGAATTTCATATCTTTTCTTCTCCTTAAGTTTCCTTTTTCTTACTTGTGAAACCATTACAATAAATAATTTTCTTATGGAATTAAATATTATCAATCAATTCGTGTTTAAGTCTCGTATCAAGTATCAAAACTTAACAAAAAATAAACTAATTTAAAAACTTTAAGGTATTTTTTTAAGTTTAAATTACAAGATTAAAATTATCGCTCAAATACCTTAAATGTTTTTGCAGTTAATAACTTCATCGATTCTGAACTAAAACTAAAATCAAATAAAAATTGATTTTTTTCAATTTTTACAGTAACGTCACTCATTACGTCGTATATGGTTATTAATACAGAATAAAAAATCAAATATCTTTGAAAATATTGTAAAAAGTGATTCAACTTTTATTTATTTTTTGATTAAAAAAGGCACTAGAACTTTTAATTTCTGTTCAAATAAGCCCTCTCGCAGAATTCTAGGATCTCTGGGTCGCTACGATCACCCCTGTGGGAAAAAATACAAAATGGCAAAAAAAACAGTAAGGTTCTTTGGCACGCACGCATCCGTGATCTTTCTTCTGGCAAAAATACAAAAAAATTCCCACGTTTTTTTCTAACTATACAGCAGATAGGAGCTTGAAACCTCTCTACAGTAAGGTTCTTTGGCACGCAGAACCTGATGGTGTGATTTTCATCAAAATTCTATGATTTTTAGGGAGTGTTTTTCCTTTTTCTGAAAATAAGAGAAATTTTCTGAGGATATGAGTAAACTTGATGAAACTTATGTATTTAAAATCAGCATCAAAATTCGATTCTTTTGATGTATTCAATGTGAAAATTTCAGGGACTCTTGAAAAAGTGTTGAACTATATCAAAACGCACTTATGTGCATGCAGGTTGTCAAAGAAGGTGTGGGCAATAAAGGGCCCTTTCAAGAACTATTATGGTATTAAGTTGAAAGTTCCAGAGTGTTTTGAGAGGAATGTTGTAAAAAAAAAGGTAGTATGTACATACTGCTACTAAATGCTACAGCTATTGCTAATATTGAAGCTAACAGCACACTTAAGGTTAAGCTTTAACGGAATGTTTAGGTGGATTATGAACTATATCAAAACACACAATGAGCATGTAGATTTTCAAAAGGGTGTACCAACTTTACCTCTGAAAACAAATTGAGTATTAAGTTGAAACTTCTAGGGTTTTTTTCATGTAACGGATTTTGACAAACCAAAAAGCATTATGTATATACTACTACTACTACTACAAATACTATTATAACTGCTACATCTACTACTACTACGACTACTACAACTAATACTACGACTACTACAACTAATACTCCGACCACTACTACTAGTACATCTGAAGCCAAGGGTATTACGGTTAACTTTCAGGAAATGTTGAGGAGAATGTAGAACCAAATTGAAAAAACGCTTTTTGAATGCAGGTTTTTCAAAGGGCACAACAGCTATATCCAACGAACAGCTTAGAATATTTAGTTGAAACTGTTATTGCTTGTTGATTGAGATGTCAAACCAACCAAAAGGTACGATATGCATGCTACTACTACTTCTACTGCTACAACTAAGGCTAAGAATATTAAGGAAAAATCTTCAGGAAAAGATGAGGGATATGTTGAAGAATTAAATTAAAACGTGTTATGTATATGCAGACTGTCAAAAGGTCGTATCTCAAGAACAACTTAGAGTATTAGGTTGAATCTTCCAGGGCATGTTGAGGGGGTATGTTGAAATATAAAAATTGCACTTTGCGCATAGTAGTACAACTGGTAGTAGTATTTATAACTACTGCTGTTAGTACTAACATTACCAAGGCTAATGCTATTAATGTGAAACTTTCAGAGACTGTTGAGGGGATGTTGGACTACATAAAACATACTATAATAGCATTTTTATGTGTAGAACATACTACATACTACGCGTATTTAGGTTATCAAAAGCATTAATAATCAATATCTCAGAAACAGCTTAAAGTATTAGGTTAAAACTATCAAGGTATGAGGAGGGATGTTGAACTAGACCAAAAAGGCACAGAGTGAATGCTATTACTGCTTACTACTAATACTACTACTACTACCAGTAATACTACTCCTAATGCTCCTACTATTACTTCGGCGACTATACGCTTGATCTTTTGCTTTTTCGTTAAAAAAAAGGCACAAGGACATCACTAAAAAACAACGTTACTTGATGTTACTTGGCCCACATAGGGTAGAGCTGTTTATCAAGATGAGGGCGCTTTCAACCTCCTGGTTAAGATTTAGACCAAAAAATCAAGTTAACAAAAGGTTAATCAAGGACCAAAAGGTTAGAAATCAAGTTGCTATCAAGTTCCCCTTATTTGGTATTCTGATTTGCTTAAAAACCACTTTTGACTCTTAAAAGGGCCATTCCTTCTATACGAAGCAGTCAGAAGAAAAAAGAAAACACAAAAAAGATACACAGAGGAAACAAACTTCTTTACAAGTACCCCCCCAGCTGGGGCATTTGATTTAGTTATTGTCACGGTACTTGTTATGGTTAAACCCCCTCCCCTGGATACGGCCTTGCCTACAACGTAGTTTTTCCGATGAGCCTAATCTAATTGTTTCCGAATACAGATAGCTTAACCTGTTTTTTTTTCAGATCTTGCAGATCAAAATTCTTTATTGTGTTCAGTATAATTAACAAGTACTACTGTCACGTTGACGTTATATTACAACTTTAAAGCTTATAAAAATGCAACATTTTTTTTTGTCTTGAAAGAAGCTATGTTCTATCTTTTCGTTCAAATATACTACCTGATTCAACAGAGAAAACTACTAAGGGAGACATACCTTTTGAAACATACATCTATACAGAGGTTGCTGAGGCAGGAGGTAGTTGGCAGGATCTTGCTCGCCTGGCATTAAATCTAAGTCCACACCTGACTAAAAAAAGAACAAAATTAGATTTAATATTTCTAAAGCACTAATAACAATGACGTCAATTTACAGTGAATTGAGGGGGGGGGGGGATCTAAATGTGCTTTGAAAATCTAGGGGGAAAGGGCTATTTTTCAATTTTTACGATGAAAATACCAAAAAAGTAATTTTTCAAAATCTAGGAGAGGCAAGTGTCCCCCGCCTCCCCTTTCCACCTAATTGACACCATTGACTAAAACACTGAAGATCAATTACACGGAAGGAAATAAAACAATTTAACAGCAGGGTGCAGGGGGCTCGGATAAAAATAAAAAGGCTTATTGTAGAAAAAAAAAAAACAGTTTCATAAGTTGAAGTCTTTTGTCAAATTTTCACTGGAGGAAAGGAGATTTATGTAGAGCATGATCAGATTGAGGTGTTTTTAGAGGGAATAGAATGGAGGGGGGAGGGATTAATAAGGGTAGTTTTTATAGAAGAGGATGAGTTTTTTTTTTATTTTTAGAGGGGGAATATCTTTATAGTGACTAGGAGTATTTATAGGAGGGGACAGTTCTTTTTTTATATTAGAGGGTGAGTATCTTTATGTCGTAAGGAAAGATTTAAGGGAAATGGGAACTTCTTGGGAGGGTGTAAAGAGAGAGGCTTTAAATATACTGAGATGGAGGAGGAATGAGTGCTGCTGTGCTGGCCTCATGCAGCTAAGTGCAAGTGATGTTAGTAGTAGTAGTATATATTATATACTTTTCTGGTACTTCTCGGTTTGAGTAGTGTGAAGTTACGGTATTATATGACTATATCCCTTTACAATATAAAGCTGAAATTCAGCCGATTTATCAGAAAATCGCCAGTAATTCAGAAAAATAAACCTTTCGGCATTTCAAAGCAGCACTACTCATAGAAAATAAAGAAAATGCAGATTAGATTTTAAAAGTAATCGTATTTATTACCCGTTTACGGGATTAGAAGACTAAGAAATGGAGACAAGAACAAAACACAAAATTTAGTTTATACAGCTTTGTTCTCAACGATAATGATGTATATTCATTATGAGAAATCTACGCCCAGTCAGATTCGAACATATCCTCGTACCCTCAGTCAGGAGTTCCCGTAGTATTGGCAAGCTTCTTTTCTCGGAGTAATGGTGACACATCAGAAGAACATGACTTGCATCCAATTGACACTGACTGAACACACAGAACTTTATTATCATAATTCGTTGGGCTCATAATTCGCTGTGCATATTAGAAGATCATGACTTGCATCCAATTAATACTGACTGAACACACAGAACTTTATTATCATAATTCGTTGGGCTAATAATTCGCTGTGCATATTAGAAGATCATGACTTGCATTCAACTGATACTGACTGAACACACAGAACTTTATTATCATAATTCGGTGTGCTTATAATTCGTTATTTTTCGTTGTGCATATTAGAAGAACATGACTTTCATCCAACTATCATAATTCGTTGTGCATATTAGAAGAACATGACTTTCATCCAACTATAATAATTCGTTGTGCATATTAGAAGAACATGACTTGCATCCAACTGATACTGACTGAACACACAGAACTTTATTATCATAATTCACTGTGCTCATAATTCATTATTTTTCGTTGTGCATATTAGAAGAACATGACTTGCATTCAACTATCATAATTCGTTGTGCTCATAATTCGTTGTGCATATTAGAAGAACATGACTGCTTCCAATTATCATAATTCGTGTTGAACTATATTACAGAACTTTATTATCATAATTTGTTGTCTTCATAATTCGTTATTTTTTGTTGTGTATACTAGAAGAACATAACTTGCATCCAACTATCATACTTCGTTGTGCTCATAATTCGTTATTTTTCGTTGTGATATTTGAAGAACATGACTTGCATCCAATTATCATAATTCGTTGTGCTCATAATTCCTCATAATTCGCTGTGCATATTAAAAGATCATGAGTTGCATCCAATTAATACTGACTGAACACATAGAACTTTATTATCATAATTCGTTGCGCTCATAATTTGTTATTTTTCGTTGTGCATATTTGAAGAACACGAATTTCATTCAACTATCATAATTCATTTTGCTCATAATTCATTGTGCATGTTAGAAGAACATGACTTGCATCCACTGATACTGATTGAACACACAGAACTGTATTATCATAATTCGTTGCGCTCATAATTTGTTATTTTCGTTGTGCATATCAGAAGAACATGACTTGCATCCACCTATCATAATTCGTTATGCTCATAATTCTTCAAATTCGTTGTGCATATTAGAAGAACATGACTTGCATTCAACATTACTCGTTGTGCTCAGAATTCGTTATTTTTCATTGTGTATATTAGAAGAACATGACTTGCATCCAATTATCATAATTCGTTATGAACTACATTACAGAACTTTATTATCATAATTCGTTATTTTTCGTTGTGCATACTAGAAGAACATGACTTGCATCCAACTACCATACTTCGTTGTGATCATAATTCGTCATAGTTCGTTGTGCTCATAATTCGTTATTTTTCGCTGTGATATTCGAAGAACATGACTTGCATCCAAATATCATAATTCATTATGCTAATAATTCGTCATAATTCGTTGTGCATATTAGAAGAACATGACTTGCATCCAACTGATACTGACTGAACACACAAAACTTTATTATCATAATTCGTTGTGCTCTAAAATTTGAAATTAATTTCGGGCTACAAGTATTCAATAATGTGACTGCGTTTCAAAGTTAAATTGAACTTTTAACATTAAATAATGTTAAATACTTTCAACGATTTACGAGTTTTTGAAAACGACGTCGAAATCGATAATTTGTGGAAATATGGAATTTTATTGGTTAGTATATTGTGTAAATTTGTGAAACCTTATTATCCCGAATCTCTTTGTTTTTTTTAAAAAATGTTTTCATCATTTATTCCTGTATTTCCTTCATTATTATTATTTATCTATTACCCACAACAGATACAGACACTGCGGAGTGAAGATGAAAAGACAAATGAATAAAAAAACAAAGGAAAACAAATAAATAAGAAACACAAACATATTGCACCAAAGGAATGATCAAGTGACAATCCGAATTGCTGCAAACATTAATTACTTACATTTTATTGCAACTATTATAGTCTATGTAATTATTTTGCTGTTACTGTAGGCTTGCTATTTCAAAATAACGGGAAAATTATGTTGTTAAAAAACCCTGTCAGATTTAGGTCTAGAAACAAAGGAAAAATGGTAGTCTGATGCCATATTATGAATATCTTAAAATTTTTATCCAATATCATGAGATTTTTGTGGAGGGAATCGGGGGGGTTAGCAAAAAAGAGGATGGGAGGGAGGTTATATTGAAATGAGCCTCCTCCCAAGTTTCTATGACCAGCCTTCCATGTGAAGTGGCCGGAAACAAGTATTTTTCGCCCTAATTCGGCCCTTTGCCGGGCCCATTTCGTGAGGCACCAAATTTTTTCCTATTTTTCTGTCTGCATTGGGATTTCCTAAGCCCAAGACTTACGGATATAATTTTCGAGCCAATTAGTCAACAATAGTCTTGCATTACAGGTAGACTGAGGCCTAGAAGCAATTTCACCAATAGAATCAATCAATAGAATCAGTCAATAGAATCAATCAATGGAACCACAATAGAATCAATCAATAGTTCATCAATAGAATCATCAATAGAATCATCAATAGTATCAATCAATAGAATCAATCAATAGTTCATCCATAGAATCAATCAGTAGAATCAATCAATAGTATCATACAATAGAATCAATCAATACAATCATCAATAGAATCAATCAATAGAATCAATCAATAGAATCAATCAATAGTTCATAAATATAATCAATCAATAGAATCAATCAATACAGCAATCAATAGAATCAATCAATAGTTCACCAACAGAATCAATCGATAGAACCATCAATAGAATCAATCAATAAAATCAATCAATAGTTCATAAACAGAATCAATCAATAAAATCAACCAATAGTTCATCAATAGAATCAATCAATAGAATCAATCAATAGAATCATCAATAGAATCAATCACTAGAATCAATCAATAGAACCATCAATAGAATCAATCAATAGGTCATCAATAGAATAAATCAGTAGAATCATCAATAGAATCAATCAATAGAATCAATCGATAGGATCATCAATAGAATCAATCAACATAATCAATCAATAGAGCAATCAATAGAATCAATCAATAGTTCATCAACAGGATCAACCAATAGAACCATCAATAGAATCAATCAATAAAATAAATCAATAGTTCATAAACAGAATCAATCAATAAAATCAACCAATAGTTCATCAACAGAATCAATCAATAGAATCAATCAATAGAAGCATCAATAGAATCAATCAATAGAACCATCAATAGAATCAATCAGTAGAATCATCAATAGAATCAATCAATAGAATCAATCAATAGAATCAATCAATAGAATCAATCGATAGAATCATCAATAGAATCAATCAATAGAATCATCAATAGAATCAGTCAATAGAATCAATCAATAGTTCATCAATAGAATTAATTAGTAGAATCAATCAATAGCATCAAACAATAGAATCAATGAGCAGATTCAATCAATAGAATCAATCTAGCAACCAATAGTTCGGTTGTAGCCAGGTTGGATTGGAGACAGTGTTGGTTGGAGCCACGATAAATTGGAAACCGAGTTCAATTCGAAAACAAAGTACATAGTTGCGATAGTGTTCCCCCGTTTTTTGGTAAACGAAGCAAATTTTTTCAGACTCACAACTTTTGTTGGATAACTTTAAACTATTGAATTAGACTTAAATTACTGATACAGACAACACTTACAGAATTTTATTTTAAGAGAAAAAGGAGGAAATTATTATCATTATTTATTTTTCACCCACACTATACAAAAGTATAAAACGTGGAATAATACATTATAAAACATAAACAAATAAATAAAGAAACCACAGATAGTAAATACATAGAAAACACTAATAGAGTAAGAAAAAAATAGAGAGAAAAAAAACTCACAACTGAAAGAGCCTAATTAGCCTGTGATCTCGAGAAATATGGAAACAAGCTATACTTCAGAGCTTTCTGTGCAGTAACTCTATTTTCTCAGTAATATCAAAAACCAGAAATTTTCTAAAAAGAAACTGGTTTTCCGACCAAGGTGGTAGAAACAAAAAAAAATTCCAAAATATAAAATAATTAATCCGGAATCTTTTTAAATCTTTTTTCTTAAGAATGAGAAAAATTCCACAAGCGAACAGGATAGAGTGGTCACTGAAAGTTGAGCAGAGCTTGGCCAAAGGACGTCTGTTATACTTCTTGGCGTATTCTAACTGAACTTTCTTATTAATATCTGTGATTGTGCGCTGTAGCAGGCTTGGGATACTATTAGTAATAGAAATACTTAGTCATCAGAGAGAATCTACGAGAGGGATAGCAATACCCTTATGTTGAAGGGAGAACTAGAAACTTTGTTAAAGGGAGAAATTCAAATTTATCTACGTTAAGAGAAAGTCCAATAATCAAGAAAGAAGTACTAACAAGAGAAACGATATTCTCTCTAGTTATCAATGCTGTGAAGGCAAAAAAAATGTGATTGCCTTGTTTTTCAAGTTATAGTCAATCTTATAGTTAACGGGTTTACGACGATGAAGGTCCATATTTTATTTCGATTTGACATCAAGTCATACTTGAGGGGATTCAAACTTCTCAAAAATCCCAAAAACGTGGTTCCATAATAAAAATTCGTTATTCTACTGAATCCATGTAATAGTCGCTATTTCCAAATTTTCGGTGACTAAGAAATTTCTTCCTCATACAGTTCTTTTGAAAACACAATTCAAAATTTTCGGTCAACACGGACCTCAGTTGGCTCTTACTAGGTTGCTGCTACTGTTAAAACCACGATGGGTTAGGATTTTAATTTCAATAGTGTAATTTTACATTTCTTAGCCTTCTCCACTTTAGAGGTGGCACCAAAGCTTGTCATCTTTTGTGCCATACGGCACCTTACTTTGTCATTATCAAGTCAAGTTCATAAAAAGTACACAAAAGCATTAGCTTTCAAATGAACCACAATTTATCTCTCGACGATCTTCAGTAAACTGCTACCACGGGCTAGAGAGACACTTTACGGTTTTCCCACGCAAAAAGGTTTTTTATTTTTATTTTTCAAGATGGGGGAAGAAAGTTGTAAACCCCTCATTTTATGGTTTTCAACGGTGGTAACGATAATGGTTTATTTTTTAATTTCAGTTGAACGACATGTTTGAGGGTTAAAGGGTCTTTTTTTTTTTTAATTCTCGAAATTACAATCAGATATCATTACTCTATTCAATGTCAATAATAGTTATTATTTCTGAATTGTCCACTGGTTAATATTTCTAAATAGACACTTCCCCGGAAAACACACTTTCAAACTTTTGGTCACTACGGGCCACTGAATATAAATTATATACAGTATAATCACGACTCAGTAATATTTGGCTACTAAAGTCTTAGGGCGTATAAAACCATCGCCCATATACTCGTACTCTTGATGTGCCATCAGCGGTCCAGTGCATATTACCCTCGAATACGTATTTTGGCAGAAACTTTCTTAAAATGCCTTTGAAACAAACTCGAGACTTTGAAACCTACTAGTAATTTCTAAAAAAAACATCTAATAATAACATTACACTACTAATTACCGATTTTTATATATGTATTGGAATAGATTAATTTAAAATTAGATTCTTTAAAATTTAGTGTTACAAAGGTGATGCCAAGTTTCGCGTTCAAGAGAAATCTGACTTGTCTACAGGTGAAAAAATCTAATGTCGCTTGTCTTTTAACGTTTTGCCAAGCACTTGCATCTCGGTCCAGCTTTATATAATGGTTGAAATAGGGAATGATTCTACTTTATATATGTATTTACAGTGCTATGGCCAGTGGTTTATCTTAACTATGCACCCATCGTGGGTGACCTTCCCACTTCCTGACTGACTGACCTGACTTCCCCTGACTGACTGACTGACCTTCCCCTGACTGACTGACCTGACCATCCTGACTGACCTTCCCCACTTTGGAAGTGCAACCAAGGATAGGGATTTGTTGTGCCATATGGTACTTTACTCTGGCACTATCAAGACAAATTTCTAAAGAAGCATGTGTTCAGTGTTCATCAGTTCATCAGTCAAATCAGCGTTACCCATTCAAAAAACAATTCTCTTTTTTTTCAAGATGGGAGGGGGGACTATATGCCTCTAGTTTAAAGTTTTAAACAAGTGCAATCTCAATGGCGTATTTTTCATTTAAATTTAACGTCATTTGAGGGGTTTCACGCTCTTTTTCGAAATTCTCGAAAAAAAAACGTAATTAGATATTATTACTCCATTGAATTTATTTATGAATCGTTGTTCATTGGTAAATGTTACTCAATAGACATTTTCCTAGAAAACGTGCTTTCAAACTTTCGATCACTATAACCAGTGGTTTATCTTAACTATAAAGGAATCATGAGAAAACTAAAACACAATGCGAGGTTTGCAAAACTAAACTAAAAAATTTTATAACTAGAAATATGCAAAATTAAACTCTAATCAGGCTAAACAATTAACAAGTTATTTCTCCACCACCACCTGTCATTATACATATTTTATCCCTTTTTTTGTATCGACATTTAAAAAAAAAACATGAATTATTTTTACCACACTAAACATAGATAAGCAATCAGCAAATAGAAGAAGTGGAAGAAAAACTTACGGCAAGTTGTACAAGATGTGCATCCAGATTTTTTATAGCATCAACAGTTCCGGCTTGGGTATTTTTAAGAAGATACTGTGCCTTTTCCAGCACACTTCTATCCTTTGTTTGAGCACTCAGTGAGTCACCTAAAAAAATTACTTTTTTTTAAAGTTTATTATTATTATATACTATTATTTTAACTATATTTTCATTTATTTTATTTTAATTTTCTTATATTAACTGGCAAGGGGCACTTTTTTGGGAGAAGGGGTAAGGGGTGATTATACCCCCTAAATTTAATAAAAAATGCCTTTATTGATATTTTATTTTAAAAAATTATCGAAAGGACAGAATCCCCCCCACTGGATTTTGAAAATTACCTTGTTTGGCACTTATTAATTAAATGAAACACACCCAAGAAGGGAAGTTAGGTAAATATTAATGAAATATAACCTTCATATTATCTTTAGCTTATATAATAATATGATTCAGACTATTTATTTGCACATTAAGAGGGGCGTGGGGGTAAAGTTTCTGGACAGTGCCTTCAACCTAACTTAGCCCCCTACCCGCCACTAATGTACAAATATACAGCCCAAATTATATTTTTCTGAGATTTTTTTATACCTTCATAAAAAAATCCATGCCTCCTCCTACATTTTCGTGAGCTGCCCCCTCCCCCCCTGTGAGGGGCACGCAATTTATGAATTTATTCTATTATTATTCTACTGTAATTTTTTTTTTGTCTTACCATGATAGTCAGCATCTGGCATTTGGATTCACAGAAGTTGATCAAAAGACATTTTAGGCCTTTCTAAACCAATTCAGCTTTTTCTTTCCATCGTTTAAGCAGATGGATAAGAAATTATCTAATAGGAACAATAACAAATTATCCAAAAAGTAACTAAAAGTGTTAGCCTACATTAGGAAAGACATTTTGACAAAAGAGCTCTTTGAAGGGAATTAACTCTTTTTCGAAGTCTTTAAATAAATAGGGGGGGGGGGTAAGATAGATATATATAAATAGTTATGGCACATAGGAAGCGATACCTAAGAATAAGATTTTGAGATCAGTCATATGAACATCGGATTTATTGTGATAAATTAATATCTGGTTTTATTCAGTTTTATATGTTCTTTTATGGCTTTTTATGAATTTTTCTACCAGAAATCACTGAAAAGCATCAAGGCCAGTGAAAAAGAAATCTGACTGTTTGAAATAAAAAAAAAAACAAACACTTTACACGAATAAATAAATCATAACTAATGAGGGGAAAAAATTTGAAAATTCAATTTTTAAAGAAAAATTGATAAGCAATTGTGAATTTTTAAAGGAAGCCAAGGGCGCCAAATTTGAAAATAAGGAACGTGGAAGAGAAACCAGCAACAATGTCCTACGGTAGTGCAGTGGGTTTGATCTCAGTTTAGTGATACGGGACTCAGAATTTGAACCCAGCTGTAGCAACACACTGCATGGTCAACGCAAGGAATTTAGAAGTCGATTACAGGGTTGACATCCTTAGTGATTAATCACTATTTCTAGTGATTTGTTATATTTCCTAAACAAGAAAATCACTAAATCAGCACATAAATCACTAGGTTATTGAAGAAAATCACAAAATCAACTCACTTAACTGAGAATTCAGCGCAAATTATATTAAAGACAAAAAAAAAGGAATTAAGTAAGTAAACGAGGCAATTATAATCTTCAACAGGAAAATCAATTTTTTATGATGACTATACTTTTCTTTTTTTCTTTTGTATTTTCTTTCGTTACGTTCTGGTCAATAATGACTAAAATTAACTTAAATACCAAGGAAACCAAAAAAAAAAAAAAAATTGCCCCCCCCCCCCCCTTCTTCGATCCATCTTAGGTCTATTCACACCTGAAACTCACAATTGTTTTTCTTCTTTCTTCTTTTTTCTTTTTTTTCTTTTTCATTTTTTCTTTCTCTTTTTTTTCTGTTTTTTTTTGGCTTTCCTTTTTTTTCCTCTTTTTTTTCAAAATTAAGATTTTTTTCAGATTTAAGATTTTTTTCACCACTTTGGATGATTTCCAGCTCCCGTAGAAAAAAAAACATTATAATCATCGACAAAAATCTTCGAAGGCAAACTATTCAAAAACTTAAAAATGTGGAATGAAGACGAGATTCAAGCTCTAATCAAGCGTTAAAAGACTTTCTAGATAAAATCTAGTACTTTTTTTTTGAATTTATTAAATGCTGTTATCTGGGGGGGGGAGGATTTTCGAGGTGGAATACAATCGGGGGAACGGGTGGGAACAATATTAAGTGATACAACTTTTATGGGGATTAAGAAGCTGGGTAAGTTTTATGAGTACAGGTTTATGGCATAGGGGCCATTTCCTGTAATTTATTTATAATTCAATCTGGATTTAAGGGTATTATGATTTGTATAGTGTTACAGTTTTTGTATTAGCCATGGACCGTAAAGGATTTTAGAGCTAATGAATATCATATCTTAAATGATAACTTAAATTCTATGTAGATATTGAGTTGTTTTACTGAGTTGTTATTGATATTGAGTTGTTAAATTCTATGTAAATATTGAGTTGTTTTACTGAGTTGTTAAATTCTATGTAGATATTGAGTTATTATTGATATTGATTAGTTAAATTCTATGCAGATATTGAGTAAATATTAATATGATTCCAATTGAGTCTAAAATTAAAATGGGTATTATGATTTGTATAGTGTTATATTTTTTGTATTAGCCATGGTCCGTAAAGGATTTTAGAGCTAATGAATATCATATCTTAAATGATAACTTAAATTCTATGTAGATATTGAGTTGTTTTATTGAGTTTGTTAAATTCTATGTAGATATTGAGTTGTTATTGATTTGAGTTGTTAAATTCTATGAAGATATTGAGTAGATATTAATATGATTTCAATTGAGTCTAAAATTAAAACGGGTATTATGATTTGTATAGTGTTATATTTTTTGTGTTAGCCATGCTTTGTAAAGGATTTTAGAGCTAATGAATATAATATCTTAAATAATAACTTAAATTCTATGTAGATATTGAGTTGTTTTATTGAGTTGTTAAATTCTACGTGGATATTGAGTTGTTTTATTGAGTAGTTAAATTCTATGTAGATACCAAGTTTGTTTTATTGAGTTGTTAAATTCTATGTAGATATTAAGCTGTTTTATTGAGTTTTTATTGATATTGAGTTGTTATTGATATTGAGTTGTTAAATTCTATGTAGATATTGATTTGTTATATTGAGTTGTCAAATTCTATGTAGATATTGAGTTGCTACTGATATTGAGTTTTATTTGTTAAATTTATAGATATTAATATGATTCCAGTAGATATTAATATGATTCCAATTGAGTCTAAAATTGAGTCTACATGACGGACAAAATTTGCTCCATAAGAACACGTAACGTAACATAAAGCCTTAGGTTATGCCAGCGTGAAAGGTTCAATTAGGGATTATGAAAGCACCATTAAGCGCATGTTAGAAAAGAAAGCCAAAAAGTCTCATCTTCCTAAAATCTGATTGGCTTTTTCCGTCTTCCTTTGTAAAAGTTTAAGCCAATAAAAAGAACAAAAAGTCAACTCTATCTAATTGGTTCTCCTGTATGGAATTTTAAACATTAAAAAAAAAACAAAAAGTTTTGAGTCACAATATTTTTACAAGTAGTCTATTTCTAGGTAATATTACCTATATATTTCAAACTGGCTATATCTCTAATTTAGTTATATTTTCTCCAAAGCAAACTAAGTTATAATCCAGACTTAATTTAGAAATTAGATTTAGAGGTTGCAACAATTTAACGTTGTAACTCCTGACAGAGGTTAATTTCCAACCATAAAGAAGTCGTTTTTGTCGTAAATTTATCATTAAATAAATTATCTCTGAGCTCTGATTATTTACTTGCATTGAACTTTGTTGGTAGATTGCAGGAATTTGTTCTCTAGAAGGTTTATATTACTACTGCCAGAGTGCCAAGCTCCACAGCTGACATAGCTGTGGAGAAGTAGGGACAGAATAGTACGGACAGTAGTAAGCACTGTGGAGTAGTAAGGACAAGAAATAAGGACACACCTCCTCCAACCCGAATAACTTTAACGCCTCTCGTAAATTCTTTTTTGATCCTTTCTTAATAACTTCTTTTCACCTCATTCGGGGATGCCCTGCTTTTTTTTGTTCGGCCCCAGATGGTTCCTTATTTTGTAACATAAATTTGTAACAAAAGAACTGCCACCAGTGGGATTTGAACCCGGAACATTCTAACTAATAGTCGGTTCTGGTATTTAATGGAAAGTAAATTGGAGATAATCGAAATGGTTTTTAAGGAGTTTGTTACACGAACTTCTGTTCATCATGAAAAAACGGAAACTATTCTGTATAAAAGGGGTTACCCCTCATTAATCCTTCATTCTTTACTTTAAAGTTTGACTTTTTGACATAATTCTTTAAGAATGACTCTTAAACTTGCACTTAAGAACCCAGATGACTTCGCAAAATCTGGCCACTCAAAAAGAAGGTACTTTCGAGGATACATCTGTGAGACTAGCTCATTCGTACCACTGTGAGACTAACTAATTGTAACCAAACCGAACTGTGAGAACTCAATGCAATAATATTATCATCAGCTGGTACTATTACTAATGTTGATAAATATAATAGCAAAAGCTTTTAATATTTTGATCATCTGATCTCGGAAAGAAAAAACTATAAGAACGCATTGAAGCCTTAGGGCTCTTTATTATAGACAATGCTAGTGATGCCTCTGAAATATTTTATAAATGAAATATAATACCATTAGATTTTTTATTTTATGTTCTCTTCAAATATCATGACCATTTTCTAACAATTAATTAAAAAAAAAATTCCGAAAAATACGTTTTTCAAAGAAAAGTAAAGGCCATTTTAAACTTAAGCTCAGAATATACAAATACCTTTTAAAATTCAAACTCAAAACGACCAGAAATTACTATTAAAGAAGAAATGAAACCCAAAACGAACAGAAATTAAATAGACAATTATAGCGGAAAAACATACAAAAAGTAATAATTTAAATGAATAAATAAATCTTAAAGCGAGTAATGCTTGGATTGAATATGAAAATCAAGCTTAAAACGAAAAAAATATTTTTCCTATTGAAGTATAAATGAAACTTAAAACGAACAGAAATTAAAAAAACAATCAATGCAAACAAACATACAATAGATATTAGTAGAAAGGCCTCATGAGGTCCCACCCCTCACCCCTGCTGCCACCTACAACTTTTTTACATAATTTATGCATGTTTTTATGTCTGTTCGTTGTCAGTGAGAATGGAAAAACAGTATTTTTCTCACTTAAAAAAACATGAATTTTCTCACATTGATGGTTGTTTTCTTGGATGGTTATATGTGTTGGTCAATTTATTTGATGTTTTTCATGGATGTCAACAGCAATTCATGTCTGTTTTATGGTTTTTGTCAGTGAGAATGAAAAAAAACAGGAACTTTCTCACATTTATGGATGTCAACAGCAATTTATGTCTGTTTTATGTCTGTTCGTTGTCAGTGAGAATGTACATGCTCGACACGAATGTTATGAGATTGTTTGGCTAACCTAACCTGAGAAATTGATTTACATAATCGGTGGGGGAGAATGTATTGATTTACGAAAGGGGGAATTAAGAAACAATCATGGCTTCTTTGATCTTTAGGCTAACCTAACCTGAGAATTTGATTTACATAATCGGCGGGGAAATTATTGATTCACGAAGGGGGAATTAAGAAACATTATGGTTTCTTCAATCTTTTAGGCGAACCTAACCTGAGAACTTGATTTACATAATCGGCGGGGAATTATTGATTCACGAAGGGGGAATTAAGAAACATTATGGTTTCTTTAATCTTTAGGCCTGAGGGATTTATTTATTATTGTTGTTTTGGACAAGTGCATGCTAGGGATGAATGTCAAGGTGTCCTGGAATAGGAAACGTCCATCAACTTGTTATCTTGGAATTATGCGGGAGTCTAAAGATATAGAAATTCTATTTTTAAATACGGCTTCACTGAGCTTTAAGTCGGAGAGATAAATTGGTATTCTAACGAAACCTTAATAGTGTAGCTAGGAACATTTATGAGATGAAGAGATTAACGTAGGAAAGGGTTTCCTAGAAATTTGAAATGTGCCAGCGCAGAGATGCCAAAAAACACAAGGAACACGCTGAAATTACGTTTAGGGATTATTTGGGCGAAACCGTTTTAGACAGGTTATGGAATTATTTCGGCGAAACAGTTAGAGACATTTTAAAAGATGATTTAAAAGCTGATTTTAGAAGAGGTTTTGAGTGTGGTCGTTATAATACACAAGTTCCATTTGAACAGTGCTGTGAGGTCCCCTACCAAACCCCAAAGGGTTCCGATCCCCCCACCCCAACCCCGAAGGAATCCCCGGTCCTCAAAGGTTCTCCGGATTCCCAAAGGGCCCCCGGCGCCCCAAAGGCTCCTGAGCCACCATTTTAATACTTTTTTATGGCTTTATTATATCTTTTCAGAACAAATTATTATTTTAGGGAATTCTTTCGGCGAAACAGTTAGAGACATTTAAAAGATGATTTTTGAAGAGATTTTAGAAGAGGATTGAGGGTGGTCGTTATAATACACAAGTTCCATTTGAACAGTGTTGTGAGGTCCCCTACCCCAAACCCAAAGGGTTCCGATCCCCCCACCCCCAACCCCGAAGGAACCCCCCGACCCTCAAAGGTTCTCCGGATTCCCAAAGGGCCCCCGGTGCCCCAAAGGCTCCTGAGCCACCATTTTAATACTTTTTTAAGGCTTTATTATATCTTTTCAGAACAAATTATTATTTTAGGGAATATTTCGGCGAAACAGTTAGAGACATTTTAAAAGATGATTTTTGAAGAGATTTTAGAAGAGGATTTGAGGGTGAAACTCTGAGGTCGTTATAATACACAAGTTCCATTTGAACAGTGTCGTGAGGTCCTCTACCCCAACCCCAAAGGGTTCCGATCCCACCATCCCCAACCCCGAAGGAAGCGCCCGGTCCTCAGAGGTCCCCCCAAGCTCCCAAAGGACCACCCGGCCCTCAAGGGTCCCACATACCCTCAAAGGCTCTCCCAAGCCCCGTCTTTCGTTGATGTGTGTTGTCTGAAACTTATGATTTGGGATATGTAAATTACTATTTTGGACTTTTCTGAGCTAGATTTCTTAGTCTTTCGTTGGTGTTTGTTGTCTGAAGCCTATAGTTTGGGATGAGTAGTTTGCTATTTCAGGCTTTTCATAGCCAGATTTCTTAGTATTTTGTAGGTGTGTGTTGTCTGAAACCTATGATTTGGATTGTGTGGGTTGCTATTTTTGACTTTCATAGACAGATTTCTTAGTCTTTCGTAGGTGTGTGTTGTCTGAAACCTATGATTTGGATTGTGTGGATTGCTATTTTTTGACTTTTCTGAGCTGGATTTCATAGCCTTTCGTAGGGATGTGTTGACTGAAACCTACGATTTGGGATGAGTGGTTTGCTTTTTGGACTTTTCAGAGCTGGATTTCTTAGCCGTTCATAGGTGAGTGTTGTCTGAAACCTACGATTTGGGATGGTTAATTTGCTATTTTTGACTTTTCTGAGCTAGGTTTCATAGCCTTTCATAGGTGTGTGTTGTCAGAAAATTGTGATTTGGATGTGTAGTTTGCTATTTCAGGCTTTTCTGAGCTAAGGTTTCCTAGTATTTCGTAGGTGAATGTTGTCTGAAACCAATAGTTTGGGATGAGTAGTTTGCTATTTCAGGCTTTTAAGAGCTAGGTTTCTTAGCCTTTTGTAGGTGTGTGTTGACTGAAACTTATGATATGGAATATGTAATTTGCTATTTCCGACTTTTCATAACCAGATTTCTTAGTCTTTCGTAGGTGTGTGGTGTCTGAAACCTATGATTTGGGATGTGGGGGTTGCTATTTTTTTACTTTTCTGAGCTGGATTTCTTAGCCTTTCGTAGGTGTGTGTTGACTGAAACCTATGATTTGGGATGGTTAATTTGCTATTTTTGAGTTTTCTGAGCTGGATTTCTTAGCCTTTCATAGATGAGGGCTTTCAGAAAATTATGATTTGGGAGGTGTAGTTTGCTTTTTGGACTTTTCAGAGCTAGGATTCTTAGTCCTCATAGGTGTTTGTTGTCTGAAACTTCGAGTTTGGGATGAGTAGTTGGCTATTTCAGACTTTTTCTGAGCTAAGGTTTCTTAGTATTTCGTAGGTGAATGTGTCTGAAACTTATGATTTGGGATATGTAAATTACTATTTCGGGTTTTTCTGAGTTGGATTTCTTAGTCTTTCATAGGTGTGTGGTGTCTGAAACCTATGATTTGGGATGAGTGGTTTGCTTTTTGGACTTTTCTGAGCTGGATTTCTGAGCCTTTCGTAGGTGTGTGTTGACTGAAACCTATAATTTGGGATGTGTAGTTTGCTATTTCAGGCTTTTCTGAGCTAAGGTTTCCTAGTACTTCGTAGGTGAATGTTGTCTGAAACCAATAGTTTTGGGATGAGTAGTTTGCTATTTTTGACTTTTCTGAGCTAGGTTTCTTAGTCTTTAGTGGTGTGTGTTGACTGAAACTATAATTTGGGATATGTAGTTTGCTATTTTGACTTTTCTGAGCTGGATTTATTAGCCTTTCATAGGTGTGTGTTGACTGAAACCTATGATTGGGATGAGTGGTTTGCTATTTTTGTCTTTTCTGAGCTAGATTTCTTAGCCTTTCATAGGTATGTGTTGTCAGAAAATTAAGATTTGGGATGTGTAGTTTGCTATTTGGACTTTTCAGAGCTATGATTCTTAGTCCATCATAGGCGTTTGTTGTCTGAAACTTCTAGTTTGGGATGAGTAGTTTGCTATTTCAGGCTTTTCTGAGCTAAGGTTTCTTAGTCTTTCATATGTGAATGTTGTCTGAAAACCTATGATTTGGGATATGTAAATTACTATTTCGGGCTTTTCTAAAGCTAGATTTCTTAGTCTTTCGTTGGTGTGTGTTGTCTGAAACCTATGATTTGGGATGGGTGGATTGCTACTTTTGACTTTTCTGAGCTGGATTTCTTATTCTTTCATAGGTGTTTGTTGTCTGAAACCTATAATTTGGGATGACTAGTTTGCTATTTTTGACTTTTCTGAGCTAGGTTTCTTAGCCGTTCATAGGTGAGTGTTGTCTGAAACCTATGATTTTGGGAATATGTAAATTACTATTTCGGGCTTTTCTGAGTTGGATTTCTTAGTCTTTCATAGGTATGTGTTGTCTGAAACCTATGATTTGGGATGTGTGGTTGCTATTTTTTACTTTTCCGAGCTGGATTTCTTAGCCGTTCATAGGTGAGTGCTGTCTGAAACTTATGATTTGGGATGGCTAATTTGCTATTTCCGGCTTTTATTAGCTAGGTTTCTTAGCCTTTCATAGGTGTGTGTTGTCAGAAAATTATGATTTTTTCAGGGGATGTGTAGTTTGCTATTTGGACTTTTCAGAGCTAGGATTCTTAGTCCATCATAGGTGTTTGTTGTCTGAAACCAATAGTTTGGGATGAGTAGTTTGCTATTTCAGGCTTTTCTGAGCTAGATTTCTTAGCCTTTCATTGGTGTGTGCTTTCAGAAAATTATGATTTGGGATATGTAAATTACTATTTCGGACTTTTCTGGGTTGGACACTTCTAAATTTTTCCGTAGAAGATAGGAAAAGTTATACTATGATTGTGATTATTTTCCATGAAGATAAAAAGTTTCACTTTAATTCTAAATTTTCTTAAATTCAATTCCGATCTTTCTCAAAGAGATGAAAAAAATTAAAGTTCTGTTCCAAATATTTTCCCGGAAGAAGAAAAGTTCAACTTCAATTCTGAATTTTCTCAATGAAAATGAAATAAGTTATTGATCAAATCTATCTTCCCAAAATAATATAAAAATTTTCCACTTCAGTTCAGATTTTTTTTCTCAAAGAGATGAAGAAATTTAAAGTTCTGTTCAAATTTTTCATAGAAGATAGGAAAAGTTATACTTTGAACGTGAATATTCGAGTTCTATTCTGAATTTTACCAAAGAATACAATTCAATTCTAATTTCCCCAATAAAAAATTTAAGTTCAATTCTAATTTTTTCGGTGGAAGATAGAAAAAGTAATACCATACGTGTGAATATTTTCCCGGAAGATAAAAAGTTCTAGTTCAATTTAAAATTTTTTCTCAACGAAGTGAAGAAGAATTCAAGTTCTCTTCTGAATTTTACCAAAGAACACAATTCAATTCTAATTTCACCAGAGAAAATAAAAATCTTCCACTTCAGTTCCTTATTTCACAAAGACATAAAGAAATTTAAAGTTCAATTCTAAATTTTTCGGTGGAAGATAGAAAAAGTAATACCATACTTGTGAATATTTTCATGGAAGATAAAAAGTTCTAGTTCAATTAAAAATTTTCTCAACGAAGGAAGGAAAGTTCAAGTTCTCTTCTGAATTTTCTCAATGAAAAAGAAATTAGTCATTGATCATTTCTATTTTTTCCAAATAATATAAAAATTTTCCACTTTAGTTCAGATCTGGCTCGAAGAGATGAAAAATTTAAAATACTGTTCCAAATTTTTCACTGAAGATAAAAAGTTCAAGTTCTCTTCGGAATTTTACAAGTTTTGTTTCACAAGTTTCACATGATTAGGTTAGGTTAGGTTAGATTAAGTTAGGTTAGGTTAAGTTAGGTTAGGCTAGGTTAGCCTACGTACGCGCGCGTACGTAGGCTAACCTAACCTAACCTAACTTAATCTAACCTAACCTAACCTAATCATGTGAAACTTTTGATCTTCATGGAAAACAATCGCAGTCATAGTATTACTTTTTCTATTCTTCCATCTAAAAAATTTAGAATAAGAAGTTTAAATTTCTTTATTTCTTTGGGAACTTAAAACTGAAGTGGAAGATTTTTTATTTTCTCTGGAGAAATTAGAATTGAAGTGCGTTCTTTGGTAAAGTTCAGAAGAGAACTTGAACTTTTCTTCACTTCGTTGAGAAAATTTTAAATTGAACTAGAACTTTTTATCTTCCGGGAAAATATTCACAAGTATGGTATTACTTTTTTCTATCTTTCACCGAAAAATTAGAATTGAACTTTAAATTTCTTTATGTCTTTGTGAAATAAAGAACTGAAGTGGAAGATTTTTATTTTCTCTGTAGAAATTAGAATTGAAGTGTGTTCTTTGGTAAAATTCAGTAGAGAACTTGAACTTTCTTCACTTCATTGAGAAAAATTTAAATTGAACTAGAACTTTTTATCTTCCGTGAAAATAATCACAAGTATCATATTAATTTTTCTATCTCCCCCGAAAAATTTAGAAATGAACTTTAAATTTCTTTATGTCTTTGTGAAATAAAGAACTGAAGTGGAAGATTTTTGTTTTCTCTGGAGAAATTAGAATTGAAGTGTGTTCTTTGGTAAAGTTCAGAAGAGAACTTGAACTTTCCTTGACTTCGTTGAGAAAATTTTAAATTGAACTAGAACTTTTTATCTTCCGTGAAAATATTCACAAGTATGGTATTACTTTTTCTATCCTCCACCGAAAATTAGAATTGAACTTTAAATTTCTTTATGTCTTTGTGAAATAAGAACTGAAGTGGAAGATTTTTGTTTTCTCTGGAGAAAACTAGAATTGAAGTTTGTTCTTTGTAAAGTTCAGAAGAGAACTTGAACTTTTCCATTCACTTCTTTGAGAAAATTTTAAATTGAACTAGAACTTTTTATCTTCCGGGAAAATATTCACAAGTATGGTATTACTTTTTCTATCTTCCATCGAAAAATTTAGAATTAACTTTAATTTTCTTTATGTCTTTGTGAAATAAAGAACTGAAGTGGAAGGTTTTTATTTTCTCTGGAGAAATTAGAATTGAATTGTGTTCTTTGGTAAAATTCCGAAGAGAACTTGAAACTTTTTTATCTTCGGTGAAAAATTTGGAACAGTATTTAAATTTTTCATCTCTTCGAGCCAGATCTGAACTAAAGTGGAAAAATTTTTATATTATTTGGAAAAATAGAAATGATCAATGACTAATTTCTTTTTCATTGAGAAAATTCAGAAGAGAACTTGAAACTTTCCTTCACTTCGTTGAGAAAATTTTAAATTGAACTAGAACTTTTTATCTTCCATGAAAATATTCACAAGTATGGTATTACTTTTTCTATCTTCCCACCGAAAAATTTAGAATTGAACTTTAAATTTCTTTATGTCTTTGTGAAAATAAGGAACTGAGAGGAAGATTTTTATTTTCTCTGGTGAAATTAGAATTGAATTGTGTTCTTTGGTAAAATTCAGAAGAGAACTTGAATTCTTCTTCACTTCGTTGAGAAAATTTTAAATTGAACTAGAACTTTTTATCTTCCGGGAAAATATTCACACGTATGGTATTACTTTTCTATCTTCCACCGAAAAATTTAGAATTGACTTTAAATTTTTTATTGGGGAAATTAGAATTGAATTGTATTCTTTGGGGTAAAATTCAGAATAGAACTCGAATATTCACGTTCAAAGTATAACTTTTCCTATCTTCTATGAAAAATTTGGAACAGAACTTTAAACAATTTCTTCATCTCTTTGAGAAAAAAATCTGAACTGAAGTGGAAATTTTTATATTATTTTTGGGAAGATAGATTTGATCAATAACTTATTTCATTTTCATTGAGAAAATTCAGATTGAAGTTGAACTTTTCTTCTTCCGGGAAAATATTTTGAACAGAACTTTAATTTTTTTTTTCATCTCTTTGAGAAAGGTCGGAATTGAATTTAAGAAAATTTAGAATTAAAGTGAAACTTTTTATCTTCATGGAAAATAATCACAATCATAGTATAACTTTTCCTATCTTCTACGGAAAATTTAGAAGTGTCCAACTCAGAAAAGTCCGAAATAGTAATTTACATTATCCCAAAATCATAATTTTCTGAAAGCACACACACCAATGAAAGGCTAAGAAATCTAGCTCAGAAAAGCCTGAAATAGCAAACTACTCATCCCAACTATTGGTTTCAGACAACAAACACCTGTGATGGACTAAGATCCTAGCTCTGAAAAGTCCAAATAGCAAACTACACATCCCAAATCATAATTTTCTGACAACACACACCTATGAAAGGCTAAGAAACCTAGCTAATAAAAGCCGGAAATAGCAAATAACCATCCCAAATCATAAGTTTCAGACAGCACTCACCTATGAACGGCTAAGAATCCAGCTCGGAAAAAGTAAAAAAATAGCAACCCACACATCCCAAATCATAGGTTTCAGACAACACATACCTATGAAAGACTAATGAAATCCAACTCAGAGAAAAGCCCCGAAATAGTAATTTACATTTCCCAAAATTCATAGGTTTCAGACAACACTCACCTATGAACGGCTAAGAAACCTAGCTCAGAAAAGTCAAAAATAGCAAACTAGTCATCCCAAACTATAGGTTTCAGACAACAAACACCTATGAAAGGCTAAGAAATTCAGCTCAGAAAAGTCAAAGTAGCAATCCATCCATCCCAAACTCATAGGTTTCAGACAACACACACCAACGAAAGACTAAGAAATCTAGCTTAGAAAAGCCCGAAATAGTAATTTACATATCCCAAATCATAGGTTTTCAGACAACATTCACATATGAAAGACTAAGAAACCTTAGCTCAGAAAAGCCTGAATAGCAAACTACTCATCCCAAACTAGAAGTTGCAGACAACAAACGCCTATGATGGACTAAATGAATCATAGCTCTGAAAAGTCCAAATAGCAAACTACACATCCCAAATCTTAATTTTCTGATAACACATACCTATGAAAGGCTAAGAAATCTAGCTCAGAAAAAGACAAAAATAGCAAACCACTCATCCCAATCATAGGTTTCAGTCAACACACACCTATGAAAGGCTAATAAATCCAGCTCAGAAAAGTCAAAAATAGCAAACTACATATCCCAAATTATAGGTTTCAGTCAACACACACCAACGAAAGACTAAGAAACCTAGCTCAGAAAAGTCAAAAATAGCAAACTACACATCCCAAACTATTGGTTTTCAGACAACATTCACCTACGAATACTAGGAAACCTTAGCTCAGAAAAGCCTGAAATAGCAAACTACACATCCCAAATCATAAATTTCTGACAACACATACCTATGAAAGGCCATCCCAAATCATAGGTTTCAGACACCACAACACCTACGAAAGACTAAGAAATCTGGTTATGAAAAGTTGGAAATAGCAAATTTACATATTCTATATCATAAGTTTCAGTCAACACACACCTACAAAAGGCTAAGAAACCTAGCGCATAAAAGCCTGAAATAGCAAACTACTCATCCCAACTATTGGTTTCAGACAACATTCACCTACGAAATACTAGGAAACCTTAGCTCAGAAAAGCCTGAAATAGCAAACTACACATCCCAAATCATAATTTTCTGACAACACACACCTATGAAAGGCTATGAAACCTAGCTCAGAAAAGTCAAAAATAGCAAATTAACCATCCCAAATCAAAGGTTTCAGACAACACTCACCTATGAACGGCCTAAGAAATCCAGCTCTGAAAAACGTCCAGCAAAAGCAAAACCACTCATCCCAAATCGTAGGGTTCCGTCAACACGTCCCTACGAAAGGCTATGAAATCCAGCTCAGAAAAGTCAAACAATAGCAATCCACACAATCAAATCATAGGTTTTCAGACAACACACACCTACGAAAGATCTAAGAAATCTGGCATGAAAAGTCAAAAAAAACTAGCAACCCACACAATCCAAATCATAGGTTTCAGACAACACACACCTACAAAATACTAAGAAATCTGGCTATGAAAAGCTTGAAATAGCAAACTACTCATCCCAAACTATAGGCTTCAGACAAAAAAAACAACACCTATAGGGACTAAGAATCCTAGCTCTGAAAAGTCCAAAAAGCAAACTACAAATCCCAAATCATAATTTTTCTGACAGCACTCACATATGAAAGGCTAAAGAAACCTAGCTCAGAAAAGTCAAAAAAAATAGCAAATTAACCATCCCAAATCATAAGTTTATACAACACACACCTATGAACGGCTAAGAAATCCAGCTCAGAAAAGTCAAAAATAGCAATCCACCCATCCCAAATCATAGGTTTCAGACAACAAATACCAACGAAAAGACTAATAAGAAAATCTAGCTTAGAAAAGCCAGAAATAGTAATTTACATATCCCAAATCAATAAGTTTCAGACAACATTCACCTACGAAATACTAGGAAACCTTAGCTCAGAAAAGCCTGAAATAGCAAACTATTCATCCCAAACTAGAAGTTTCAGACAACAAACGCCTATGAGAGACTAAGAATCAATAGCTCTGAAAAGTCCAACTTTCAAACTACATATCCCAAATCATAATTTTCTGACAGCACACACCTATGAAAGGCTATGAAAACCTAGCTCAGAAAAGTCAAAAATTGCAATCCATCCATCCCAAATCATAGGTTTCAGACAAAACACACACCAACGAAAGACTAAGAAATCTAGCTCAGAAAAGTCCGAAATAGTAATTTACATATCCCAAATCATAAGTTTCAGACACACACACATCAACGAAAGACGGGGCTCGGGGGGAGAGCCTTTGAGGGTCTGTGGGACCCTGAGGGCCGGGTGGTCCTTTGGAGCTTGGGGGGACCTTTGAGGACCGGGCGCTTCCTTCGGGTTGGGGATGGTGGGATCGGAACCTTTGGGGTTGGGGTAGAGGACCTCACGACACTGTTCAAATGGAACTTGTGTATTATAACGACCTCAGAGTTTCACCCTCAAATCCTCTTCTAAAATCTCTTCAAAAAATCATCTTTTAAAATGTCTCTAACTGTTTCGCCGAAATAATTCCCTAAAATAATAATTTGTTCTGAAAAGAAATAATAAAGCCTTAAAAAAGTATTAAAATGGTGGCTCAGGAGCCTTTGGGGCACCGGGGGCCCTTTGGGAATCCGGAGAACCTTTGAGGATCGGGGGGTTCCTTCGGGGTTGGGGTGGGGGGATCGGAACCCTTTGGGGTTGGGTAGGGGACCTCACAACACTGTTCAAATGGAACTTGTGTATTATAACGACCACCCTCAAATCCTCTTCTAAAATCTCTTCAAAAATCATCTTTTAAAACGTCTCTAACTGTTTCGCCGAAAGAATTCCCTAAAATAATAATTTGTTCTGAAAAGATATAATAAAGCCATAAAAAAGTATTAAAATGGTGGCTCAGGAGCCTTTGGGGCGCCGGGGGCCCTTTGGGAATCCGGAGAACCTTTGAGGACCGGGGGGTTCCTTCGGGGGTGGGGTGGGGGGATCGGAACCCTTTGGGTTGTGGTAGGGGACCTCAAAACACTGTTCAAATGGAACTGTGTATTATAACGACCACACTCAAAACCTCTTCTAAAATCATCTTTTAAATCATTTTTTAAATGTCTCTAAACTGTTTCGCCGAAATAATTCCATAACCTGTCCTAAAACGGTTTCGCCCAAATAATCCCTAAACGTAATTCAGCGTGTTCCTTTTGTTTTTTGGGGCATCTCTGCGCTGACACATTTCAAATTTCTAGGAAACCCTTTCCTACGTTAATCTCTTCATCTCATAAATGTTCCTAGCTACACTATTAAGGTTTCGTTAGAATATCAATTTATCTCTCCGACTTAAAGCTCAGTGAAGCCGTATTTAAAAATAGAATTTCTATCTCTTTAGACTCCCGCATAATTCCAAGATAACAAGTTGATGGATGTTTCCTATTCCAGGACACCTTGACATTCATCCTAGCATGCACTTGTCCAAAACAACAATAATAAATAAATCCCTCAGGCCTAAAGATTAAAGAAACCATAATGTTTCTTAATTCCCCCTTCGTGAATCAATAATTCCCCCGCGCCGATTATGTAAATCAAGTCTCAGGTTAGGTTTCGCCTAAAGATCGAAGAAACCATAATGTTTCTTAATTCCCCCTTCGTGAATCAATAATTTCCCCGCCCGATTATGTAAATCAAGTTCTCAGGTTAGGTTAGCCTAAAGATCAAAGAAGCCATGATTGTTTCTTAATTCCCCCTTTCGTAAATCAATACATTCTCCCCCACCGATTATGTAAATCAATTTCTCAGGTTAGGTTAGCCAAAACAAATCTCATAAACATTCCTGTCGAGCATGTACATTCTCCACTGACAACGAACAGACATAAAACAGACATAAATTGCTGTTGACATCCATAAATGTGAGAAAGTTCCTGTTTTTTTCATTCTCACTGACAAAAACCATAAAAAACAGACACGAATTGCTGTTGACATCCATGAAAAACTTCAAATAAATTGACCAACACACATAACCATCCAAGAAAACCAACCATCAATGTGAGAAAATTCATGTTTTTTTTAAGAGAGAAAAATACTGTTTTTCCATTCTCACCTGACAACGAACAGACATAAAAACATGCATAAATTATGTAAAAAGTTGTAGGTGGCAGCAGGGTGAGGGGTGGGACCTCATGAGGCCTTTCTACTGATATTAATGTAAATTAATAAATAAATCTTAAAACGAGTGAAACTTAAATTGAATATGCAAATCAAGCTTGAAACGAACAAAAATCACCACAAACAAGAGTTTGGGTATGACCTCCTTCTCTCACTGCAAAAGTATAAAACCTACTGCGTCATTGGCGCTTTACTAAAAACTATATGCGTCTGAACAATCTTGGAAAGTATAAACAACATCAAATTGAATATTTGATGTATCAATGATATTAATTGTTGAAAGATCCATCAGTTCAAGAGTTTATTTCACTGTAATTGTATTTTTATTTTCAATGCTGTAAGCTGGAAAAGAAAATATTTGTAATATAATCCGTTTTCAGTAAAGCGCCAATGACGCAGTAGGCTTTCGGTTTTTATTACAGTTAGGAAAGGAGGCAGTATCCAATCACTTGTTTTGTAGGAAAACTATATTCGACTTTTAACCACTTTAAAAAGAGCTAATAAATTAAACTGAATATTTGATGTATAATGATATTAATTGCTGAAAGCTCATCAGTTCAAATTTTTACTATAATTTTAATGTTTATTTTCAATATTAGGTACAAAAGAAAATATTTGTAATAAAATTGGTTTTCAGTAAAGCGCCAAAATTGATTGCAAAAAATTTCAAGTTTTTAAAAATTCTTTATTTCAAAATCAAACTGAAAAAAAAATCAAATATTCATCAAAGTATCAAAAACTGATATAAAAGTAACAATATCAAAGGGAAAAAAACGGGTTTGTGTCCACCTCGGACTTTTTATTATCTGATGTTTGAACTATTTTTCACAAAATCGCTATCTAAAAATTCTTTTCGGATGGGTTTGGGAAAAGGGGCGTGGGGGGACTAGATTAAGCTTCGGTCTGTTTTGACTCTCCAAAAGTGAACTAGAACTTTCTATTTTTCAATAAAATGAGTCTTCTCTGAAGTTTATATGAGTATCCCTTCTATAAGAACCATATATATCCCCTGAGTATAACTTACAACGCCTGTCCCTGGGCCCTGGGGGGGTTGTGTCGACCCTGGAGTTTCAATATCTGATGGCTGAACTATTTTTAACAAAATGATCACCCGAAATTTGTATCAGATGGTTTTTTGGCCCATCCAATACACCCAAAGGCGTGTAGGGCGGGAAGGGTTGTTAGTTGCCCTCCGATCTTTTTTCACTCTGAGAAAAGGAACTACAAACGTTTAATTTCCATTCAAATGAACCCTCTCTGAAGTTTATACGAGCATACCTTCCATAAGAACCATATATACCCCAGAGCAATACTTACAACGCCTGCCCAGCCCTGGGGGGGGGGGGGGCTGTCTCGACACAGGAGTTTTTCTTATCTGACCTTTGAACTATTTTTAACGAAATGACCATACGTAAAGGATTTTTTTGTTATATGATCTTTGAACTATTTTTAACAAAATGGCTACCATCAAATTGGGGGGGGGGCAGTTGCCCTCTGATCACTTTTGACTCTTAAAAAAGGGCACTAGAACTCTCGATTTTCAATCGAATGAGCCCCCTTTGAAGTTCATACGACGACCCCTTCTATATGAAGTGCCTCTGGGAAAAAAAAAATAAATGGAGTGTGGGGGGAGGCTAGCTGCCCTCCAACCACTTTTGACTCTTTAAAAAGTGAATTGCAACTTTCAATTTCCAATCAAATGAGCTCTCTAGGAAGTTTATACGAGCATCCCTTCCATAACAACCATATATGTCCCCACGGCATAATTTACGACGTCTGCCCCCGGACCCTTGAGGGGTTGTGACGATACCTGAGTCTTTGTTATCTGACTTTTGAGCAATTTTTAACTTAATGATTAATCTCAAAACTTGTATATTGGATGGCATTTGGGGAAAAAGGGGCGTGGCTGGGGGGGGGGCTAGTTGCCGTCCAATCTCTTTTTACTCTAAAAAACTGAACTAGAACTTTAAATTTCCAATCAAATGAGCCATCTCTGAATTTTTTACGAGCATCCCTTCAACAAGAACCATATATTCCCCCAAAACATAACTTACAACACCTGCCCTAGGGGCCTTGGGGGGCTGTGTTGACCCCTGAGTTTTCTTTATATGGTCTTTGAACTATTTTAAAAAAAGCTATCTCAAAGGTCTTATCGGATGAGTTTGAGGAAAAAATGGCGTGGAGCGGGGGGGGGGGGCTAGCTGCCCTCCAATCTCTTTTCACTCTTAAAAAATAAACTAGAACTTTCCATTTACAATCAAATTATCCCTCTTTGAAGTTAATACGAGCATCCCTTCCATAAGACCCATATATGCCCCCAGGGCATAACTTACGACGCCTGCCCCTGGGACCTGGTGGGTTGTGTCGACAACATAATTTTTGTTTATATGACCATTGAACTATTTTTAACAAAATAGTTATCTTAAAATTTTTTATTGGATGCATTTGGAAGAAAAGGGTTTGGGGGCGGGAAGCTGCTTACCCTCCAATATCTTTTGACACTTAAAAGTGAACTAGAACTTTCAATTTCCAATCAAATGAGTCCTCTCTGAAGTTTATACGAGCATTCCTTCCATTAGAACCGTATATGCCCCCCAAGGGCATAGCTTATAACCCTTGCCCCTAAAGACTGTGGGGGGAGTGTCCTGCTCAAACATATAATTTCAAGAACTTTCAACTACGTTGAACAAAATGGCTATATCAAATTTTGATTGGATGTGTTTGGGGAAATGGTGGGCGTGGAAAGGGGTGTCAGTTGTCTTAAAATCACTTTCGACTATTAAAAAAGGGAACTAGCCCTTTAAATTTCAAATGGAATGCGCCCTTTCTGAAGTTTCTACAACAACGTTATCTATACAAAACCTTATATGCCCCCAGGGCATACTTACAACCCTCGCCCTGAGAGCTGTGGGGCAGTTGACATCCTCAAAGACCTAATTTCCAGAACTTAAAACTACGTTTAATAAAATGGCTATCTCAAATTTTGATTGGATGTGTTTGGGGGAATGATGGGCGTGGGGGGGGGGGGCTAGTTGCCCTCCAATCACTTTGAACTATTAAAAAGGGCACTAGCCCTTTGAATTTCCAATCGAATGAGCCTTTTTTGGAAATTTCTACGACAACACCTTCTAGAAAAACCTTATATGCCCCCCAGAACATAACTTAGAACCCTGCCCTGAGGGTTGTGGGGGAGTGTCCTCCTCAAAAACATATTTTCTATCTGGAAATCAACTACGCTGAACAAAATGGCTATCTCAAAATTTTGATTGGATATGTTTGGGGAAATGATGGGGCGTGGAGGGGGGGGACTAGCTGCCCTCCAATCACTTTCGACTATTAAAAAGGGCACTAGCCCTTTGCCATTTCTAATCGAATGAGCCTTTTTTTAAAGTTTCTACGACAAAACGCCTTCTATAAAAACCTGATATGCCCCCCAGGGCATAACTTAAAAACCCTTGCCCTGAGGGTTGTGGGGGATAGTCCTCCTCAAAAAACATATTTTCTATCTGGAAATCAACTACGCTGAACAAATGGCTATATCAAAATTTTGATTGGATGTATTTGGGGAATGATGGGCGTGGGGGGGGGGCTAGTTGCCCTCCAATCACTTTCGACTATTAAAAAGGGCACTATCCGTTTGAATTTCCAATCGAATGAGAATTTTTTGAAGTTTCTACGACAACACCTTCTAGAAAAACCTTATATTCCCCCAGGACATAACTTAAAACCCTTGCCCTGAGGGTTGTGGGGGGAGTGTCCTCCTCAAAAAACATATTTTCTTTCTGGAAATCACTACGCTGAACAAAACGGCTCTGTCAAAAATTTTTATTGGGCTGTGTTTGGGGAAATGATGGTAGATGGCGTGGGGGGGGGGGAGGGACTAGTTACCCTCCAATCACTTTCGACTATTAAAAAGGCCACTAGCCCTTTGAATTTTCCAATCGAATGGCCAAGCCCTTGAATTCCAACGAACGAGCCTGTTTTTGAAGTTTCTACGACAACGCCTTCTTAAAAACCTTATATGCCCCCAGGGCATAACTTAAAACCCTTGCCCTGAGGGTTGTGGGGGAGTGTCCTCCTCAAAAATATATTTTCTATCTGGAAATCAACTACACTGTACGAAATAGCTATCTCAAAATTTGATTGGATGTGTTTGGGGGTATGATGGGGTGGGGGGGGGGCTAGTTGCCCTCCAATCATTTTTCGACTATTAAAAAGGGCACTAGAACTCTCGATTTCCAATCGAATGAGCCCCCTTTGAAGTTTCTACGACGACCCCTTCAAAATGAAGTGCCTCTGGGAAAAAAAATAATAAAATAAATACTAAAACATTGGAGCCGTATGTCCTTTACTATAGGCAACGCTACAGCGTTGCCTCTGAAAGCCACTAATGATATTTAGTGATCTAGAGACATTAAATATCATGAATACAATTTTGGCTGTGGCACTCCCGGCGAGTGATGCGTCAAAGCTGATGGCCATCACTTCGAAACTTGGGCGAGCCAACAAATTATCACGAAAAAGAGGCCGGGAATGAGAAAAGACACATATTAGCTAGACTTTACCAGTCAATCTTTCTCCCTTTGTTTAACATTCCAGCAGTAATCTGAAATAGTTATTGCGTTCTTTTTCTTCTTAAAATAAGCCAATTCAAAGGGCACATATGCCCAAACAAAGGGCACATCTTCTCAAATAAAAGGGCAAACACATTTAATTTTTACTTGTTTCCCTCAAGCACTCGTAATACGATTTAGAGGTTAAATTAAATTTGCAACTCCAACTCTTTTCACATTCAGTTAATATTAATTTCAGAACCCTTTTGTAACCTAAATTTGTAACAAAAAGAACTGCCACCAGTGGGATTTGAACCCGGACATTCTAACTAATAGTCGGTTTCTGGTATTTAATGATAGGTAAATTGGAGATAATCGAAATAGTTTTTAAGGAGTTTGTTACACGAAGTTCTGTTCATCATAAAAAAAAAAAAAAAAAACAGAAACTTCAACTTCTATTGAAGTTTCTATTGAAGAAACTTCAATTTCAATTTCTTCAATTTTCAATTCCTTCAATTTCTACTTGGTTTCCCTCAAGCACTCGTAATACGATTTAGAGGTTAAATTAAATTTGCAACTCCAACTCCTTTCACATTCAGTTAGTATTAATTCAGAACCCTTTTGTAACCTAAATTTGCAACAAAAAGAACTGCCACCAGTGGGATTTGAACCGGAACATTCTAACTAATAGTCGGTTCTGGTATTTAATGATAGGTAAATTGGAGATAATCGAAATAGTTTTTTAAGGAGTTTGTTACACGAACTTTTGTTCATCATAAAAAAAAAACAGAAACTTCAATTTCTATTGAAGTTTCTATTGAAGAAACTTCAATTTCAATTTTTCTTCAATTTTCAATTCCTTCAATTTCTACTGGTTTCCCTCAAGCACTCGTAATACGATTTAGAGGTTAAATTAAAACTTGCAACTCCAACTCCTTTTCACATTCAGTTAGTACTAATTCCAGAACCCTGACTCCAACGCAAAACCACGGTTTTGATATCGAGACAGCTCCTGGTTTTTAATAATTATTTAATGTATCTTGAAAATTTATTTCGTGGCATTTGTTTTTTTTTCTTACAGCTGCAACATTTATACTCCGGAATACAGTTCAAAGCCTTAACTTCTTAAAACTCCGACATCTTTAAAATAAAATTAGTTTTAATTCCGAATATATGACTCCAATCCCAAAAACCTGCATTAGTATTGGAACAGGTACTGCTTTTTATTAACAGCTGGTACCTCCGATTCCGAATCGAACAGACATCAGTTTTATAATCCTTGCTCAACTTCAGAGCCTTGATTTCTAACAACTCTGAATTCTTTATCATCAACTTATTATTAATTCCGATTTCCAAATTCAATCTTAAAATCTCTTGTTCACTATCCAAATAGCTCCTACTTTTCAATACAAGTGTGTATTCCTGACTCTGAACCTAAAGTGACCTGAGTTAGGCGTCCGACCAGACTCAAAAGTCACAATCTCTAACGACTCCAACTTTATGAAAATAAAGTTAGTTTTAACTCCGAATATGCAACTTCAGTCCCCAAAATCTGCATTAATACTGGAACAGGTGCTGCTTTTTATTAACAGTTTTGTACTTACGACTCCGAAACAAGCAAACGATTTCGACTCCTTTAACATCAACCTATCATTAATTCATGTTTCCCAATTCTAGCCCCAAAGCCTCTTGTTTAATATAAAAAACAACTCCTGCTTTTTCAACACAAGTTTGCATTCCCGACATAACCTAAAGCATCCTGAGTTATACTACCGGCTCAAAAAGTCACTATCTCAAACGACTCCAGTTCTAATTTTGCTAACAACTTGTACCTCCATCTCCGAATCGAACTGACCAAAATTATAATCCTTAATCGACACCTGAGCCTTGCTTTCTATTGAATCTCAATTTTTAACGATTAATTTAGCATTAATTCCGGATCCCCAACTCCCAGACACAGGTTTAGTTTGAGAAAAAAAATGTACTTACCTGCTATAATAACCACGAACCACTTTTGTTACATCTTCTTGCGTACTCTCTGTTCCCAATTGACCAATCAAGAAATCTGTCATCATTTGCAAAGCTAATAGCGATCCAGCCTCCTCACTTGATTTAGATCCACTAATATTCAGGCCCGAAATAAACGCCACATATTTTGCTTGTTTTAGAAAATGGCCGAATTTTTTCAGGATTTGGCAACCCAGCAAAACAGTATCAGATACAATAAATTTTCCTTCTTCATCTTCATATCCACGGAGCGCACAGACAACACCTGAAAATAATTGAAAAGAAAATGAATAATGTACACTGAAATAATTGGATAATCTTATGGCATTAAATAGCGACAAAACAACTTGTAGTTTTGCGAGGCTAATTTAATTTCAGGCCTTTTTGAAGTACGTTTCTTCATAAAGGTATTAAGATCAGAGCATTAATTAACGCTTAATCACATAAATACTTCCTTTAAAATTAATAATTAAAACCCCAAAATTCGGCCATTGATTACTGGATGATTTCCTTCAAAAGAATTTCGATTATCTCCAATTTACTTACCATTAAATACCAGAAGCGACTATTAGTTAGAATGTTCCGGGCTCAAATCCCACAGGTGGCAGTTCTTTTTGTTACAAATTTATATTTGTTTGTTTAATCTTCATTCATTGAAAAGAATGGAAGAAAAGCTCCGTGGCCTTTAAGGATGATATGAAGGGGGGGGGGCCATTCGTCAAAAATGGAAATTAGCCATTTCTATCATCTACAGGGTGCGATTTACTTATCATTCCCCGAAGTTGAAAAAAACAATTGAAAATCAAACCCTGGACACTTTTGCAACATATGTTTTGTACATTAAAATCACAACCACCATCTTTTTTAAAGGCCAGAATTGTGGAATTATTTGGACTCAGGGGCGCCAGTTCACGAAAATGTAAAGGGGAAGAATTTTTGTCTGATTTTTTTAAAAGCAAGATATGGAACATTTGTTCGAATATCTAAGGAGGGGGGAGGACAATTTTTTCCCGCTTTGATTTTTCTATGAACATAAAAAAAATATATTTTACAAAATCTAGGGAGGGCAATACGATCGAGGTTTTACAGTGATTTCGAATGTTAAAAACACTGTACTGCACAAGTGCCACACAAAGCAAGTGAAAGCCTTTTGGGAGTCATGGGACCTCCACCTTCGTAAAATTCAACTGCAAAAGTAAACTATCTTTTTTTAAAATTTTAAGTCCAGGGGGGGGGGGCTGATCGACTATCGTACACCATACTACATTATCTCATAACGCACTAGTCTTCCAGTTTGAAAGACCCGCCATCAGTTGAACTCGAACCCGCAAAATCTCGAGTTTTAGGCAGGTTCGAACGGCTTAATCTTGCCTAATGACGATGTGTCAAACGACATGGGCATCTAGCCAAGTGAAGTGGATTAGATATTTCACTGACAGGCATATACATACAAATTTATTTCAAATAAAAATAATATTTTAAATATAGGTATGCATCCACGCGCTTAATTTTGCTTTTCACACAGGATTTGATAAAGATTTTATAATCCCTTTTTTGGAATGATAGTATTTTGTAAGCAGTCTTATAGTAACGCACAAAATTCCATACATAGAATAAATATGATAATTATTTAATTATTTCCTTACCGTAAAAAAAATCATCAGCTTAATTATTATTTCAAGTTATTTCAATTTATTTCAAGGTGGGATAAATAACAAACAACAACGAAAACCAAAAATAAAATAGAAAAACTGCTAAGAACAGGCAGTTTATGCCAGAAGTGTAGAACAGTATGAAACATTCATTTTCTTCTTCATATTTCATAGAGGGGAAATGGAACTTGTCAATAATAGAATTCCAATCCACAGCTTCTAGGAATACTAGACTACCAACCTCAAGATTGACTAAATGTCAAACGACTGAGGAATCTAGGTAAGTAGGTTGGGGTACACATTTAACAGGTACGCTTGTGCGCATGAATTTATTTCAAGGAGGGGAGGGGGTGCCGTTTCTCGCCAATTTCTGCAAGAAACAGAGAAAATTACGAGATACTTCTTTTCTTCTTTTTTTATATTAGGATGGAAGGGTATGTGTAAGACCTGCTAGACCTGCTATCAGTGGATTCCAAATATGCAGCCTCCAGACGCGAGACGAGCTATCGTGGCCATGACTACATGTCAAAAATATCGACATCTAGGGAACAGCAGACTCATCACTGAGGTTGGACAAAAACCCCTATGAACAAAATACCTATTTCACCCTTCTAGCAAAAGCGGTTCGTATGTCTTCACCCCAATGTAAACGAAATCAAAAAGGAGAAAAAAAAATCCCACAGTTAATATTGTTATTTTCCACTTTTTAGAACTGACTTTAGGATTTGGCTGGGTAATGCTAGATGGCGTTGGTTGCTTTATTTTGGATACAAGCTTGAGTTTGCTCTATCACCAGTTCCCCGTACTCTTTGGTAACTAAATTCAGCTGTGTTTAGTGCTAAATGGCACTAAAGAGCCAGATGCCAATCTAGAAAATAGTATTGGGTAGTTTAAGCTACTGAATGAGTTCCAACATTGCATCAACCCCAGCAAATAGGTGAGTTGAGCAAAATATACAGGAGATGGAAAGGGTCAGGGAATCCCCGACAAGCCGTCAGTTTACTATCATAGGAGAAATAAGGGACATAAAAATCGAACTAGGTCCATTTACTTAGCTGAGTGGTAAGCACGCTAGACTTGAAATCTTTATCTGTGAGGAACAGGGGTTCAAGTCCTTGTGTCACCGGTTATTTGGTTTGGAATGAGGGTCAGTGGTGCGACTCTGTAAGCCCAGCCAGAGTCAACCCGGCTCTAAAATTGGGTACCTGGAGATATCTGGGGAAGCTAAAAAGGAAGGGTGTGCGCAAGCAAACGATGGCTTGCCCCCAGCCCCCCCATTGCATTTCCCGCTGAAGGGCCATGAAACGAAGATTAGCAACGTTGGTAAGGACTGTAAAGTCCAATGCCATTTTTTTTACCTTTTTTTACCATTCCCTTAGAATCTGTACCTTAAGGCAATAAAAGCTAAAGTATGCCAAGAGCCCTTTTCCATCACATTTTTTTTACAACCTTTTTTAGGTAACTTGAATTCTATCTTTTGTTATCTCATCTGACGCTGTGATCTGCAACATAGAAAACTACGCAAAATAACTAACTTCATCTATTCTTTGAAATATCATCCCGACCAACTAGCCACGCTGTTCACCATCTTCTGGATGTATTCAATGGAGCTCTAGAAAAAGGTCTTATTCCTTTAACGATCTTTTTCAACTTCAAAAAAGACTTCGACAATGTGGATTTTGAGTTGTTGCTGTGTAATTTATTTTAGAAAGATGGTAAGTGCTAGTTAAGTATGATGTAATTATTGGTTGAAAATTAAACCCATCTCATCTCATCAGTGGTAATCAAATATTTAGTTTGGTGTCTTCTTCATATGTTTCACTCATTCATGTGAATTCAGCTCCCTATTGTTTCTGGTGTCTTCTTCAAATGTTCACTCATTCATGTGAATTCAGCTCCATATTGTTCCATGAGCCAAATACTTAGTTTGGTGTCTTCTTCAAATGTTCACTCATTCATGTGAATTCAGCTCCCTATTGTTCAGGTGTCTTCTTCAAATGTTCACTCATTCATGTGAATTCAGCTCCCTATTGTTCCATGAGCCTTGCAACAGAACGTGGAGTCTTCTCTTATAAGGACAAGCGAATCCTTGAAATACCAAAAGTGCATTTTCAGGGCCAAACTTTCTGACTTATGCTAAGAATGGTAAGGGGGTTTAGGTGATAAAGTTAAGGTAATAATGGTAAGGTTCCCTCT
>JAPEVW010000846.1:0-42000 GCA_027921565.1 Artemia sinica | reverse complement strand
CAGTGTCAATGACCTCTTTCTCCAAGGTCTCTTTTCTCCAGGTGTGTTTTTTGGCCAAGTGTCCGCTATGGGGAGAATGTTATGATCTAGGAAAGAGTATTTGTTGTTGTTGTGTTTTTGGCCAAGTGCCCGCTAGGGAAGAATGTTATGATGTCAGGAAAGAGTATTTGTTGTTGTTGTTTTTGGCCAAGTGCCCGCTAGGGGAGAATGTTATGATCTAGGAAAGAGTATTTGTTGTTGTATGCTAGGGAAGAATGTTATGATCCAGAAATAGTATTGGTTTCCGGGCAAAGTTTAATAATGTCCGACAGGTACTGTCAATCATTAATCAAATTGTTCCCAGGCGAAATTTAATAATGTCTGACAGGTGATGTCAAGATTGATTGATATTTCACGAAAGGAGATTTAATTTGTTGTTTCTAAGGGGGATTATTGATTCAAGAAAGGGGAATGAATTTATTGTTTCCAAGGGGAACTATTGATTCACGAAAGGGGAATGAATTGTTGTTTCTAAGGGGAATTATTGATTCAAGAAAGGGGAATTAATTTGATGTTTCTAAGGGGAAGGTGGGGAAGAGATATATTGATTGCGTAATCGAAGGGAGAGAATTCCCGAGAAATTGATTACATAATCGGTAGAACCCTATAAGGAGCTCGTGACGGGAATCCATTTATGGGCATAGAATGACGTAATCAAATAGAATGACGTAATCGACTAAGACAATTGGATTTCTGAGAAATTTATTACATAATCGGTAGAACCCTATCAGGAGGTCCTGACGGGAATCCATTTATGGGCATAGAATGACGTAATCAACTAGGACAAATGGATTTCTGAAAAATTGATTACATAATCGGTAGAACCATATCAGAAGGTCATGACGGGAATTCATTTATGGGCATAGAATGACGTAATCGACTAAGACAAGCAAGTTATTTTCTTAATGTCCCTCCTAAACCCATTTTCCAACTGAAGTACTTATCTTTTTCACCCACAACTATACTTTACAGCTTTTTGGATACCCCAACACCAAGAAATGCTTTTCAAAAGGCATTTCAGAGCAAGTTCCTTTCTTTATGTCCCTCCTAAACCCATTTTCCAACTTGAAGTACTTATCTTTTTCACCCACACCTTAGTTATAGGTAAGAGTTTTAAGTTTTACCTTAGAGTCCTAGCTTAGAGTTTTTGTTTGAGTTCTAGTTTGGTTTAGTTTTAGTTAAAAGTTTAGAGTTTTATAGCTTAGAGTCTTAGCTTAGAGTTTTTTGTTAGTTCCAGTTTAGTTTAGTTTTAGTTAAGAGTTTAGAGTTTTTAGCTTAGAGTCCTAGCTTAGAGTTTTGTTAGAGTTCTAGTTTGGTTTAGTTTTAGTTAAAAGTTTAGAGTTTTTTAGCTTAGAGTCTTAGCTTAGAGTTTTTGTTAGAGTTCTAGTTTAGTTTAGTTTTAGTTAAGAGTTTAGAGTTTTTAGCTTAGAGTCTTAGCTTAGAGTTTTATTCAGAGTTTTAGTTTAGTTTAGTTTTAGTTAAGAGTTTAGAGTCTTAGCTTAGAGTTTTTGTTAGAGTTCTATTTAGTTTAGTTTTAGTTAAGAGTTTGGTGTTTTACCTTAGAGTCTTAGCTTAGAGTTTTAGTTAGAGTTCTAGTTTAGTTTAATTTTAGTTAAGAGTTTGACGTTTTGTCTTTGAGTTTTTGTTAGGGTTCTAGTTTATTTTAGTTTTAGTTAATAGTTTAGAGTTTTAGCTTAGAGTCTTAGCTTAGAGTTTTTGTTAGAGTTGAAGTTTAGTTTAGTAATAATTAAGAGTTTAGAGTTTTAGCTTAGAGCCTTAGCTTAGAGTTTTTGTTAGAGTTCTAGTTTAGTTTAGATAAAGTTAAGAGTTTGGAGTTTTACCTTAGAGACTTAGATTAGAGTTTTAGTTTAGTTTTAGTTAAGAGTTTAGAGTTTTTAGCTTAAATCTTAGCTTAGAGTTTTTGTTAGAGTTCTAGTTTAGTTTAATTTTAGTTAAGAGTTTGATTTTTCACCTTTGAGTTTCAGTTAGAGTTCTAGTTTAGTTTAATTTTAGTTAAGAGTTTGACGTTTTATCTTGGAGTTTTTGCTAGAGTTCTAGTTTATTTTAGTTTTAGTTAATAGTTTGGAGTTTTAGCTTAGAGTCTTAGCTTAGAGTTTTGGTTAGAGTTGAAGTTTAGTTTAGTAATAATTAAGAGTTTAGAGTTTTAGCTTAGAGTCTTAGCTTAGAGTTTTTGTTAGAGTTCTAGTTTAGTTTAGATAAAGTTAAGAGTTTAGAGTTTTTGTTAGAGTTCTAGTTTAGTTTAGTTTTAGTTAAGAGTTTGGTGTTTTACCTTAGAGTCTTAGCTTAGAGTTTTAGTTAGAGTTCTAGTTTAGTTTAATTTTACTTAAGAGTTTGACGTTTTATCTTTGAGTTTTTGTTAGGGTTCTAGTTTATTTTAGTTTTAGTTAATAGTTTAGAGTTTTAGCTTAGAGTCTTAGCTTAGAGTTTTTGTTAGAGTTGAAGTTTAGTTTAGTAATAATTAAGAGTTTAGAGTTTTAGCTTAGAGTCTTAGCTTAGAGTTTTTGTTAGAGTTCTAGTTTAGTTTAGATAAAGTTAACAGTTTGGAGTTCTACCTTAGAGACTTAGCTTATAGTTTTAGTTTAGTTTTAGTTAAGAGTTTAGAGTTTTTTAGCTTAGAATCTTAGCTTAGAGTTTTTGTTAGAGTTTTAGTTTAGTTTAATTTTAGTTAAGAGTTTGATTTTTCACCTTTGAGTTTCAGTTAGAGTTCTAGTTTAGTTTAATTTTAGTTAAGAGTTTGACGTTTTATCTTTGAGTTTTTGTTAGAGTTCTAGTTTATTTTAGTTTTAGTTAATAGTTTTAGAGTTTTAGCTTAGAGTCTTAGCTTAGAGTTTTTGCTAGAGTTGAAGTTTAGTTTAGTAATAATTAAGAGTTTAGAGTTTTAGCTTAGAGTCCGAGCTTAGAGTTTTTGTTAGAGTTCTAGTTTATTTTAGATAAAGTTAAGAGTTTAGAGTTTTTAGCTTAGAGTCCTAGCTTAGAGTTTTAGCTAGAGTTTTAGTTTAGTTTAGTTTTAGTTAAGAGTTTAGAGTTTTTAGCATAGAGTCTAAGCTTAGAGTTTTTGTTAGAGTTCTAGTTTAGTTTAGTTTTAGTTAAGAGTTTAGAGTTTTAGCTTAGAGTCTTAGCTTATTGTTTTTGTTGAAGTTCTAGTTTAGTTTGGTTTTAGATAAGAGTTTAGAGTTTTAGCTTAGAGTCTTGGCTTAGAGTTTTTGTTAAAGTTGAAGTTTAGTTTAGTAATAGTTAAGAGTTTAGAGTTTTAGCATAGAGTCTTAGCTTAGAGTTTTTGTTAGAGTTCTAGTTTAGTTTAGATATAGTTAAGAGTTTGGAGTTTTACCTTAGAGACTTAGCTTAGAGTTTTAGTTTAGTGTTAGTTAAGAGTTTAGAGTTTTTTAGCTTAGAGTCTTAGCTTAGAGTTTTTGTTAGAGTTCTAGTTTAGTTTAGTTTTAATTAAGAGTTTAGAGTTTTAGCTTAGAGTCTTAGCTTAGACTTTTAGTTAGAGCTCTAGTTTAGTTTAGTTTTAGTTAAGAGTTTAGAGTTTTAACATAGAGCCTTAGCTTAGAGTTTTAGTTAGAGTTGAAGTGTAGTTTAGTTACAGTTAAGAATTTAGAGTTTTAGCTTAGAATCATAGCTTAGAGTTTTCCTTAAAGTTGTAGTTTAGTTAAGTTTTAAATAAGAGTTTCGAGTTTTAGCTTAGAGTCTTACCTTTGAGTTTCGTTAGAGTTCTAGTTTAGTTTAGTTTTAGTTAAGAGTTTAGAGTTTTACCTTAAAGTCTTAGTTAGAGTTTTAGTTAGAGTTCTAGTTTAGTTTAGTTATAGTTAAGAATTTAGAGTTTTAGCTTAGAGTCATAGCTTAGAGTTTTGGTTAAAGTTATAGTTTAGTAAAGTTATAGTAAAGAGTTTAGAGTTTTACCTTAGAGTCATAGCTTAGAGTTTTAGTTAGAGTTCTGATTCAGTTTAGTTTTAGTTAAGAGTTTAGAGTTTTAGCTTAGAGTCTTAGCTTAGAGTTTTAGTTAGTTTATTTTTACTTAAGAGTTTAGAGTTTTAGCTTAGAGTCTCAGCTCAGAGTTTTTGTTAGAGTTTAAGTTTAGTTTTAGTTAAGAGTTTAGTGTTTTTAGCTTAGAGTCTTAGTTTAGAGTTTTTGTTAAAGTTCTAGTTTAGTTTAGTTTTAGTTTAGAGTTTTAGCTTACACTTAGAGTTTTAATTAGAGTTTTAGTTTAGTTTAGTTTTAGTTAAGAGTTTAGAGTTTTTAGCTTAGAGTCTTAGCTTAGTTTTATTTAGAGTTCTAGTTTAGTTTAGTTCTAGTTAAGAGTTTAGAGTTTTACCATAGAGTTTTAGCTTAGAGTTTTAGTTAGAGTTAAAGTTTAGTTTAGTTACAGTTAAGAATTTAGAGTTTTAGCTTAGAGTCATAGCTTAGAGTTTTACTTAAAGTTACAGTTTGGTTAAGTTTTAGTTAAGAGTTTCGAGTTTTAGCTGAGTCTTAGCTTAGAGTTATTGTTAGAGTCCTAGTTTAGTTTATTTTTAGTTAAGAGTTTAGAGTTTTACCTTAGAGTCTTAGCTTAGAGTTTTTGTTAGAGTTCTAGTTTAGTTTAATTTTAGTTAAGAGTTTGATGTTTTACCTTTGAGTTTCAGTTAGAGTTCTAGTTTATTTTACTTTTAGTTAAGAGTTTGGTGTTTTACCATAGAGTCTTAGCTCAGAGTTTTAGTTAGAGTTCTAGTTTAGTTTAGTTTTAGTTAAGAGTTTAGAAATTTAGCTTAGAGTCTTAGCCTAGAGTTTTTGTTAGAGTTCTAGTTTATTTTAGTTTTAGTTAAGAGTTTAGAGTTTTTAGCTTAGAGTCTTAGCTTAGAGTTTTTGTTGAAGTTCTAGTTTAGTTTAGTTTTAGTTAATAGTTTAGAGTTTTAGCTTAGAGTCTTAGCTTAGAGTTTTTATTAGAGTTGAACTTTAGTTTTAGTAATAGTTAAGATTTTAGAGTTTTAGCTTAGAGTCCTAGCTTAGAGTTTTTGTTAGAGTTCTAGTTTAGTTTAGATATAGTTAAGTGTTTGGAGTTTTACCCTCGAGACTTAGCTTAGAGTTTTAGTTTAGTTTAGTTTTAGTTAAGAGTTTAGAGTTTTTTTAGCTTAGAGTTTTAGCTTAGGGTTTTTGTTAGAGTTCTAGTTTAGTTTAGTTTTAGTTAAGAGTTTGGTGTTTTACCTTAGAGTCATAGCTTAGACTTTTTTTAGTTTAGTTTAGTTTTAGTTAAGAGTTTAGAGTTTTTTAGCTTAGAGTCTCAGCTTAGAGTCTTAGCTTATAGTTTTTTGTTAGAGATCTAGTTTAGTTAAGTTTTAGTTAAAAGTTTAGAGTTTTTAGCTTAGAGTCTTAGCTTAGAGTTTATGTTGAAGCTCTAGTCTAGTTTAGTTTTAGTTAGGAGTTTTTAGTTTTAGCTTAGAGTCTTAGCTTAGAGTTTTTGTTAGAGTTTTCGTTTAGTTTACTTTTAGTTAAGAGTTTAGAAATTTAGCTTAGAGTCTTAGCCTAGAGTTTTTGTTAGAGTTCTAGTTTATTTTAGTTATAGTTAAGAATTTAGAGTTTTTAGCTTAGAGTCGTAGTTTAGAGTTTTTGTTAGAGTTTTAGTTTAGTTTAGTTAAAGTTTAGAGTTTTATCATAGAGTCATAGCTTAGAGTTTTTTTTTGAAGTTGAAGTTTAGTTTAGTCATAGTTAAGAATTTAGAGTTTTTAGCTTAGAGTCTTAGCTTAGAGTTTTAATTAGAGTTCTAGTTTAGTATAGGTTTAGTTAAGAGTTTAGAGTTTTATCTTAGAGTCTTAGCTTAGAGTTTTTGTTGAAGTTCTAATTTAGTTTAGTTAAGAGTTTCGAGTTCTACTATAGAGTCTTAGCTTACAGTTTTACTTAGAGTTGAAGTTTAGTTTAGTTATAGTTAAGGGTTTAGAGTTTTAGCTTGGAGTCTTAGCTTAGAGTTTTAGATAGAGTTCTAGCTTGGTTTAGTTTTAGTTAAGAGTTTAGAGTTTTACCTTAAAGTCATAGCTTAGAGTTTAGAGTTCTAGTTTAGTTTTAGTTAAGAGTTTTACCTTAAAGTCTTAGATTAGAGTTTTAGTTAGGGTTGAAGTTTCGTATAGTCTAGTTATAGTTAAGAGTTTATAGTTTTAGCTTAGAGTCTTAGCTTAGAGTTTTAGTTAGAGTTATTGTTTAGTTTAGTTTTAGTTAAGAGTTATAGCTTAGAGGTTTAGCCTAGAATCTTAGCTTAGAGATTTAGTTAGAGTTGAAGTTTAGTCTAAACTAGCATAACCATAAAATTCCACAAAATTGTATAGACATACCATAACCATAGGTTAGATTAGGTTAGGTTAGAGGTTAGGTTTCTCCATGTTTAAGTTAGGTTAGATTAGGTTAGCTTATCATGAGCGCTCATGATAAGCTAACCTAATCTAACCTAACTTAAACGTGGAGAAACCTAACCTCTAACCTAACCTAATCTAACCTATGGTTATGGTATTTCTATGCAATTTTGTGGAATTTTATGTTTATGCTAGTTTAGACTAAACTTCAACTCTAACTAAATCTCTAAGCTAAGATTCTAGGCTAAACCTCTAAGCTATAACTCTTAACTAAAACTAAACTAAACAATAACTCTAACTAAAACTCTAAGCTAAGACTCTAAGCTAAAACTATAAACTCTTAACTATAACTAGACTATACGAAACTTCAACCCTAACTAAAACTCTAATCTAAGACTTTAAGGTAAAACTCTTAACTAAAACTAAACTAGAACTCTAAACTCTAAGCTATGACTTTAAGGTAAAACTCTAAACTCTTAACTAAAACTAAACCAAGCTAGAACTCTGTCTAAAACTCTAAGCTAAGACTCTAAGCTAAAACTCTAAACCCTTAACTATAACTAAACTAAACTTCAACTCTAAGTAAAACTGTAAGCTAAGACTCTATAGTAGAACTCTAAACTCTTAACTAAACTAAATTAGAACTTCAACAAAAACTCTAAGCTAAGACTCTAAGATAAAACTCTAAACTCTTAACTAAACCTATACTAAACTAGAACTCTAATTAAAACTCTAAGCTAAGACTCTAAGCTAAAAACTCTAAATTCTTAACTATGACTAAACTAAACTTCAACTTCAACAAAAAACTCTAAGCTATGACTCTATGATAAATCTCTAAACTCTTAACTAAACTAAACTAAAACTCTAAACTACGACTCTGAGCTAAAAACTCTAAATTCTTAACTATAACTAAAATAAACTAGAACTCTAACAAAAACTCTAGGCTAAGACTCTAAGCTAAATTTCTAAACTCTTAACTAAAAGTAAACTAAACTAAAACTCTAACAAAAACTCTAAGCTAAGACTCTAAGCTAAAACTAAAAACTCCTAACTAAAACTAAACTAGACTAGAGCTTCAACAAAAACTCTAAGCTAAGACTCTAAGCTAAAAACTCTAAACTTTTAACTAAAACTTAACTAAACTAGAACTCTAACAAAAAACTCTAAGCTAAGACTCTAAGCTGAGACTCTAAGCTATAAAACTCTAAACTCTTAACTAAAACTAAACTAAACTAAAACTCTAAGCTATGACTCTAAGGTAAAACACCAAACTCTTAACTAAAACTAAACTAAACTAGAACTGTAACAAAAACTCTAAGCTAAAACTCTAAGCTAAAAAACTCTAAACTCTTAACTAAAATTAAACTAAACTAAAACTCTAAGCTAAGTCTCGAGGGTAAAACTCCAAACACTTAACTATATCTAAACTAAACTAGAACTCTAACAAAAACTCTAAGCTAGGACTCTAAGCTAAAAAACTCTAAAACTATTAACTAAAACTAAACTAAACTAGAACTTCAACAAAAACTCTAAGCTAAGACTCTAAGCTAAAAACTCTAAACTCTTAACTAAAACTAAAATAAACTAGAACTCTAACAAAAACTCTAGGCTAAGACTCTAAGCTAAATTTCTAAACTCTTAACTAAAACTAAACTAAACTAGAACTCTAACTAAAACTCTAAGCTAAGACTCTATGGTAAAACACCAAACTCTTAACTAAAAGTAAAATAAACTAGAACTCTAACTGAAACTCAAAGGTAAAACATCAAACTCTCAACTAAAATTAAACTAAACTAGAACTCTAACAAAAACTCTAAGCTAAGACTCTAAGGTAAAACTCTAAACTCTTAACTAAAACTAAACTAAACTAGGACTCTAACAAAAACTCTAAGCTAAGACTCAGCTAAAACTCGAAACTCTTAACTAAAACTTAACCAAACTGTAACTTTAAGTAAAACTCTAAGCTATGACTCTAAGCTAAAACTCTAAATTCTTAACTGTAACTAAACTAAACTTTAACTCTAACTAAAACTCTAAGCTAAAACTCTATGGTAAAACTCTAAACTCTTAACTAGAACTAAACTAAACTAGAACTCTAAATAAAACTAAGCTAAGACTCTAAGCTAAAAACTATAAACTCTTAACTAAAACTAAACTAAACTAGAACTCTAATTAAAACTCTAAGTGTAAGCTAAAACTCTAAACTAAAACTAAACTAAACTAGAACTTTAACAAAAAATCTAAACTAAGACTCTAAGCTAAAAACACTAAACTCTTAACTAAAACTAAACTTAAAACTCTAACAAAAACTCTGAGCTGAGACTCTAAGCTAAAACTCTAAACTCTTAAGTAAAACTAAACTAAACTAAAACTCTAAGCTAAGTCTCTAAGGTAAAACTCCAAACTCTTAACTGTAACTAAACTAAACTAGAACTCTAACAAAAACTCTAAGCTAAGACTCTAAGCTAAAACTCTAAACTCTTAACTAAAACTAAACTAAAACTCTAAACTAAAACTCTAAACTCTTAACTAAAACTAAACTAAACTAGAACTCTAATTAAAACTCTAAGTCTAAGGTAAAAACCTAAACTCCTAACTATTACTAAACTAAACTAGAACTCTAAGACAAACTATAAGCTAAGACACTAAGCTAAAACTCAAAACTCTTAACTAGAAGTAAACTAAACTAGAACACTAACAGAAACTCTAAGCTAAGACTCTAAGCTAAAAACTCGAGACTCTTAACTATAACTAAACTAAACTAGAACTCTAACACAAACTATAAGCTAAGACTCTAAGCTAGAACTCTAAACTCTTAACTAAAACTAAACTGAATCAGAACTCTAACTAAAACTCTAAGCTATGACTCTAAGGTAAAACTCTAAACTCTTTACTATAACTTTACTAAGCTATAACTTTAACCAAAACTCTAAGCTATGACTCTAAGCTAAAACTCTAAATTCTTAACTATAACTAAACTAAACTAGAACTCTAACTAAAACTCTAACTAAGACTTTAAGGTAAAACTCTAAACTCTTAACTAAAACTAAACTAAACTAGAACTCTAACGAAACTCTAAGGTAAGACTCTAAGCTAAAACTCGAAACTCTTATTTAAAACTTAATTAAACTACAACTTTAAGTAAAACTCTAAGCTATGATTCTAAGCTAAAACTCTAAATTCTTAACTGTAACTAAACTAAACTTCAACTCTAACTAAAACTCTAAGCTAAGGCTCTATGTTAAAACTCTAAACTCTTAACTAAAACTAAACTAAACTAGAGCTCTAACTAAAACTCTAAGCTAAGACTCTAAGCTAAAAACTAAACTCTTAATTAAAACTAAACTAAACTAGAACTCTAACAAAAACTCTAAGCTAAGACTCTAAGCTAAAAAACTCTAAACTCTTAACTAAAACTAAACTAAAACTCTAAGCTAAGTCTCTAAGGTAAAACTCCAAACTCTTAACTATATCTAAACTAAACTAGAACTCTAACAAAAACTCTAAGCTAAGACTCTATGCTAAAACTCTAAACTCTTAACTATTACTAAACTAAACTTCAACTTTAACAAAAACTCTAAGCCAAGACTCTAAGCTAAAACTCTAAACTCTTAACTAAAACCAAACTAAACTAGAACTTCAACAAAAACAATAAGCTAAGACTCTAAGCTAAAACTCTAAACTCTTAACTAAAACAAAACTAAACTAGAACTCTAACAAAAACTCTAAGCTAATACTCTATGCTAAAAACTCTTAACTCTTAACTAAAACTAAACTAAACTAAAACTCTAGCTAAAACTCTAAGCTAGGACTCTAAGCTAAAAACTCTAAACTCTTAACTAAAACTAAACTAAACTGGAACTAACAAAAACTCTAAGCTAAGACTCTAAGCTGAAAAACTCTAAACTTTTAACTAAAACTAAACCAAACTAGAACTCTAACAAAAACTCTAAACTCCTAACTTTATCTAAACTAAACTAAACTAGACTAAACTAGAACTCTAACAAAAAACTCTAAGCTAAAACTCTAAGCTAAAACTCTAAACTCTAAATTATTACTAAACTAAACTTCAACTCTAGCAAAAACTCTAAGCTAAGACTCTAAGCTAAAACTCTAAACTATTAACTAAAACTAAAATAAACTAGAACTCTAACAAAAACTCAAAGATAAAATGTCAAACTCTTAACTAAAATTAAACTAAACTAGAACTCTATCTGAAACTCAAAGGTGAATAATCAAACTCTTAACTAAAATTAAACTAAATTAAAACTCTAACAAAAACTCTAAGCTAAGATTCTAAGCTAAAAAACTCTAAACTCTTAACTAAAACTAAACTAAAACTCTAAGCTAAGTCTCTAAGGTAGAACTCCAAACTGTTAACTTTATCTAAACTAAACTAGAACTCTAACAAAAACTCTAAGCTAAGACTCTAAGCTAAAACTCTAAACTCTTAATTATTACTAAACTAAACTTCAACTCTAACAAAAACTCTAAGCTAAGACTCTAAGCTAAAACTCTAAACTATTAACTAAAACTAAAATAAACTAGAACCCTAAAAAACTCAAAAATAAAACGTCAAACTCTTAAGTAAATTTAAACTAAACTAGAAATCTAACTAAAACTCTAAGCTAAGACTCTAAGGTAGAACACCAAACTCTTAACTAAAACTAAACTAAACTAGAACTCTAACAAAAACTCTAAACTCTTAACTTTATCTAAACTAAACTAGAACTCTAACAAAAACTCTAAGCTAAGACTCTAAGCTAAAAATCTAAACTCTTAATTATTACTAAAATAAACTTCAACTCTAACCAAAACTCTAAGCGAAGACTCTAAGCTAAAACTCCAAACTATTAACTAAAAGTAAAATAAACTAGAACTCTAGCAAAAACTCAAAGATAAAACGTCAAACTCTTAATTAAAATTAAAATAAACTAGAACTCTAACTGAAACTCAAAGGTGAAAAATCAAACTCTTAACTAAAACTAAACTAAACTAGAACTCTAACAAAAACTCTAAGCTAAATTTCTAAGCTAAAAAACTCTAAAGTCTTAACTAAAACTAAACTAAAACTCTAAGCTAAGTCTCTAAGGTAAAACTCCAAACTATTAACTTTATCTAAACTAAACTAGAACTCTAACAAAAACTCTAAGCTAAGGCTCTAAGCTAAAACTCTAAACTCTTAGTTATTACTAAACTAAACTTCAACTCTAACAAAAACTCTAAGCTAAGACTCTAAGCTAAAACTCTAAACTATTAACTAAAACTAAAATAAACTAGAACCCTAACAAAAACTCAAAGATAAAACGTCAAACTCTTAACTAAAATTAAACTAAACTAGAACTCTAACTAAAACTCTAAGCTAAGACTCTAAGGTAAAACACCAAACTCTTAACTAAAACTAAACTAAACTAGAACTCTAACAAAAACTCTAAGCTAAGACTCTAAACTCTTAACTAAAACTAAACTAAACTAAAACTCTGAATAAAACTCTAAGCTAAGACTCTAAGCTAAAAACTCTAAACTCTTAACTAAAACTAAACTAAACTAGAACTCTAACAAAAACTCTAAGCTAAGACTCTAAGCTAAAAAAACTCTAAACTTTTAACTAAAACTAAACCAAACTAGAACTCTAACAAAAACTCTAAGCTAGGACTCTAATCTAAAAACTCTAAACTCTTAACTAAAACTAAACTAAACTGGAACTAACAAAAACTCTAAGCTAAGACTCTAAGCTATAAAACTCTAAACTTTTAACTAAAACTAAACCAAACTAGAACTCAAACAAAAACTCTAAGCTAGGACTCTAAGGTAAAACTTAAAACTCTTACCTATAACTAAGGTGTGGGTGAAAAAGATAAGTACTTCAAGTTGGAAAATGGGTTTAGGAGGGACATAAAGAAAGGAACTTGCTCTGAAATGCCTTTTGAAAAGTATTTCTTGGTGTTGGGGTATCCAAAAAGCTATAAAGTATAGTTTGGGTGAAAAAGATAAGTACTTCAAGTTGGAAAATGGGTTTAGGAGGGACATTAAGAAAGTAACTTGCTTGTCTTAGTCGATTACGTCATTCTATGCCCATAAATGAATTCCCGTAATGACCTTCTGATATGGTTCTACCGATTATGTAATCAATTTCTCAGAAATCCATTTGTCCTAGTTGATTACGTCATTCTATGCCCATAAATGGATTCCCGTCAGGACCTCCTGATAGGGTTCTACCGATTATGTAATAAATTTCTCAGAAATACAATTGTCTTAGTCGATTACGTCATTCTATTTGATTACGTCATTCTATGCCCATAAATGGATTCCCGTCACGAGCTCCTTATAGGGTTCTACCGATTATGTAATCAATTTCTCGGGAATTCTCTCCCTTCGATTACGCAATCAATATATCTCTTCCCCACCTTCCCCTTAGAAACATCAAATTAATTCCCCTTTCTTGAATCAATAATTCCCCTTAGAAACAACAATTAATTCCCCTTTCGTGAATCAATAGTTCCCCTTGGAAACAATAATTAATTCCCCTTTCTTGAATCAATAATCCCCCTTAGAAACAACAAATTAAATCTCCTTTCGTGACATATCAATCAATCTTGACATCACCTGTCAGACATTATTAAATTTCGCCTGGGAACAATTTGATTAATGATTGACAGTACCTGTCGGACATTATTAAACTTTGCCCGGAAAACAATACTATTTCTGGATCATAACATTCTTCCCTAGCATACAACAACAAATACTCTTTCCTAGATCATAGCATTCTCCCCTAGCGGGCACTTGGCCAAAAACAACAACAACAAATACTCTTTCCTGACATCATAACATTCTTCCCTAGCGGGCACTTGGCCAAAAACAACAACAACAAATACTCTTTCCTAGATCATAACATTCTCCCATAGCGGACACTTGGCCAAAAACACACCTGGAGAAAAGAGAGACCTTGGAGAAAGAGGTCATTGACACTGTCCCCATTAAACTATGTAAAAAAGTTGTAGGTGGCAGCAGGGGTGGGTGACACGAGTATAAGATAGCTCTCTACTAGTATTAAGGAGAACGCTGTTATTTCGATGAGAAAATTTGTTAGTGTTAAGGAAAACTGTCTTCTTCTGACAGAAAACTTGTCATCATAAACAAAAAAGTTGTTACTCCTATGAAAAATTTGGTATCTTTGACAGAAAACCTTCTACTTCCAAAAGAATAGTTGTTATCATTGACAAAAATTGTTACTTTTAGAGAAATTTGTTATCTTTGACTGAAAAGTTGGTGCTATTAGAAAAATTTGTTACTATTAAGAAAAACTTGCTAGTTCTAAGAGAAAAGTTGTTATCATAAACATAAAATTGTTACTTCTCACTAATCACCTAGATACCGTAATTATAAAATGAAAATTCAGATCCGATAAGCCCAGATCTTGATTCAAAAACAGACTTCAAATGTGTTGAATTTCACGCCAAAGAACTTGAGCAGTTTGTCGTGTTTTGGGCCCACAGAATAAATTTCATAGGAAGAGTGAGACAACAGTCAACCGCCTCCGGTACGTTTTCCCAACAAAATACTTTCAGATGAGAGGGCAAAAAAATTTACTAGATTTTGTCAAATATTTACTAGATTTGTTCGATTTCACTAGATCTGATCCCTATTTTACTAGATTTACAAGGTGTATGTGCTTTTTACAAGATTTAGTAAAATTTTACAAGGGGTGGCAACGTTGCACACTAGTCTTTACCCTAATCACCGACGCGCAACTTTGTAACTTCGCAAATCTTGCCAATTAATCGGATGCACAAAAAGAGCTAGAAATTATTCCTTATGCACTTTGCTGCGGCTGTTATTTTAGTTTTGTTCAAGAATATACTTTAAACACCCCTTGTGAACATCTGTAAATTTTATTCGGGTTCTCTCAGAAGGATTTCCAAATCTAGCCTTCCTTGCGGAAAGTGTGAATTTAACCTTTCCTATGGAATTTTTTTCAAATTATGTTTCGATTTTTTTAGAAGGGGTTCAAAATCTTTTATTTTATGAATGTAGAAGCTGCCAATAATCATGGATATCCCACAGGGAGTGGAGGGATACTCCACCTGTTGTACCACTGAAAAAGGTGGTTTCTACGTCCATTAAACTGCCTGACTAGGCATGTATTCAGGAATTAAAAATGAAATGGAAAAGGGAAGGGGGGGGGGAAGTAATTGTCCAAAAAAAAAAAAAAAAGGTGTAGCCTATTAGTATACATTAAGTGACTGGACTAATCCTATTGGATTATAATTTTGTTTTTCCAGGGGTGATCGTATCGACCCAATGGTCCTAGATCATCGGGAGAGGGCTCATTTGAATGGAAACTAAAAGTTCTAGTGCCCTTCTTAACTGACCCTTTTTAAAATATGGAGGGCAACTAGGCTCCCTTCAACTCTCATTTCCCCCAAAGTCAACCGATGAAAATTTCGAGATAGCCATTTTGTTCAGCATAGTCGAAAAATCTAATGGCTATGTCTTTGAGGACAACTTAATTTCCCAAGTTTCTTGGGGGAAGGGCTGAAACTTATGAACTTTGCCCATTGTTTACATATAGTATTGATTATTCGGAAGTATACAGACATTTTCAGGGGGATTTTTTCATGGTTAAGTAATTTTGCAAAAAAAATAAAAAAGGGGTGTACTAGTATACATTAAGTGACTGGACTAATCCTACTCGATTATAAGCTTGATCTACCAACAAATACACACTCAAAAAAGATAAAATAAATTAATTAACTAATCTGGGTAGTATTCATTTTGGTTTTCTTACGCCACCTCTTCTTTGCACACAAAAGAAAATTTAATCCAGTTTGTTATTGAACTACAATCATGTTTTACTGTTATTTTTTGGTATATCAAGTTTATAGTCTGGACTTACTTATTCTACCTCCTAAAACAAGCATCAAATTTTCAGCAATTTCATAAATCTTGCCTCGTTTTAACGTACAATTCTCTCCGTAAAAAGTGGATTGACTACCAGAGCATATACTGAATAAGAGGGCCGTTAACAGAAGGAAAAGCAATAAAAATTCCCATTAAAAATATCACGCCAATCTTACTGAAAAATCAGACACTACAATGATAAATCATTGAAAAATAGTAGAGAAATTTTAATCCGGTAGCAAGATGTGTCGAGTTGGAATGGGTGTTGACATGTCTTAAACTACCTTTTTCTTTTATTCTTCTTAAAAAGAAAAAACTGATAAGCATCAAATATGACAACAGGTATTACAAATATGACGATGCACTTTAATTCATGTACGATTCATGTAATCTTTAACTTTTTCTCTATAAAAAAAAACTTTAATGTTGGTAATTCATTTTTAGTAAAAATTTGAGTAGCCTACTGATCCTAACTACACTTTGAACTTTCCATTAACAAACTATTTGCCAAATTAGTTAGCTAAATTAGTTAGCTATTAATTATTTAGTTAATTAATTACTTAGTTAATTTTGATTAATTATTTAATTAACTTGTTAGCTAAATTAGTTAGCTAAGTTTTCATAGTTTCAGGCTTTTATTTGAAACAAGCTAAAGCTTTATTTTTTCTCAATACTTTTGTCCAGGGATTTTTAACAGCTCTGGTAGATAAAAAATGTTCGTTTATAGTGTTCTAGCTTTCTATATGTTCATATTTTTGTATTATAAAGCTTTATCAGGTTTTTCTAGCTATTTTATAGTCTAGTTTCTCAGTAGTTAATGTTCTCAACGCATTCTATAATTTTCTGGCAATCTAGGTATCCAGGTTTTTGAAACCATATTTGTCTTTCCGAGGCCAGAACATAATTTGCACTTTGCTGAAAAAAATGCAAAAGAATGTGCATTGTCAGTTTAATATACATATACTGATGTTTAGTAATCAAAAGGTTAATATTATTTGATTTATTAAAGTTATAAAAGTAAAAACATTTATATTTTTTTCAGTAAAGTGCAAATTAAGTTCTGGCCTTGGGACGGCATAGGGGGTTTTGAGCCCAACTTATGTTAATTTCTGGTCGTTTTGAGTTTGACTCGGTTATTTATTGTAATTTCTGTTCGTTCTGGGTTTCATTTATTTATCGATGCTGATTTGTGGTAGTTTCACGCTTGGTAGATTATTTGATTTTATTTTTGCTCATTTTTTGTTTAATGGAGTTCTTTACTTTTCTTTAAAAAAACTTGTTTTGTGGATAAGGTTTTGTTTAATTAATTAAATAAAAACAGTTGCAGAAAAAGCGACTTTGTAAGGTAATGATTTTTTTTTCTTTTTTTTTAGCAGTATAGAGTAACGGCGATACAGAGGGATAGAATAGTCTATATCAAACAGTTCATGGTAACGAACTGTAAGTAAGGAGCAAACCAGCTCAATAGTAACCGAAACTCTATAAAACGGAATTTTGATACCAATAGATGCATCAATAGAATCAAATTTTTGTGCTGATTTCAAATATATAGGTTTCGTCAAGTTTAGTCTTGCCAATCAACAGATACGAGCCTGAGAAAATTTGCCTTATTTTAGAAAAAAGGGGAAAAACACGCCCTAAAAGTCAGAGAATCTTAATGAAATTACCATTATCAGATTCACCGTATCAGAAAACCCTATTGTCGAGGTTTTAAGCTCATCTGGAAAAATGTGGAATTTTGTATTTTTTGCTAGAAGAAAGATTGCTGATGCGTGTTTATTTGTTTTCTTTTTTTTTTTTTCCAGGGGTGATCGTGTCGACCCAGAGGTTCTAAATCATCGGGAGAGGGCTCATTTGAATGGAAACTAAAAGTTCTAGTGCCCTTTTTAAGTGACCATTTAAAAAATTTGGAGGGCAACTAGGCTCCCTCCAACGCTCAATATTTACCCCAAAGTCACCTGATCAAAATTTTGAGATAGCCATTTTGTTCAGCATAGTCGAAAAATCTAATAACTATGTCTTTGAGGACAACTTAATTTCCCATAGTTCTTGGGGGAAGGGTTGTTTACATATAGTATTGGTTATTGGGAAGTATACAGACGTTTTCAGGGGGATTTTTTTCTGGTAGGGGGTCGGGGGGTTACTTGGGAGAATCTTTCCATGGAGAAATTTTTCCTGGGGGAAAGGAATTTTCCACGAAGGGGGCGCCGGATTTCCCACCTTTTTTAAAACCGATCAGAAATTAAATGAAAAAACAACAAGTTTTTTTCAACTGAAAGTAAGGAGCAACATCCAAACTTAAAACGAACCGAAACTATTACGTATTTAATTGATGTCGCCCCCTAGTCAGTATCTCGCTCTTTACGCTAAAGTTTTTTTTTAGTACTTTCATAAGAGCTATTTATTCTAATTAACGGCGTTTGTGATTAAGGAGTCATTTTTAAAGAACTGGAACAAAATTCGAAATTTATCGTAAAAAGCGAGGTATTGACTAGGGAGCGAACCCCCTAATATACGTAATAAAAATATACGAATGTAGAAGTTCGTTACGTAAGTTAATTAGTAAATTACGTATATTTATTACTAATAAAAACGCTAGTAAATAAAATTAAACAACGTTCGAGAAAGCCATTTAACCCAAAAAAGTAAAATTAATATGCAAATTTCGTTTTAATTATTCATATACGATGAGCCAAAATCAAAACCTGCATTAATTCAAAGACGTTTTATTAAATAAAGATAAGGAGCGACATTAAAACTTAAAACAAACAGAAATTATTCCGTATATGAAAGGGGCTGTCCCCTCCTCAACACCTCGCTCTTTACGCTAAAGTTTTTTATTGTTTTAAAAAAATAGAGTCGTTAGAAACAGTCAAACTTTAGCGTAAAGAGCGAGGCGTTGAGAAGGGGACAGTCGCTTTCATATACGGAATAATTTCTGTTCGTTTTAAGTTTTAATGTTGCTCCTCATTTTCAGTTAAAAAAAAAAAAACTTGTTTTATTTTTTTTAATCGATTATCAGAAACCACCTAGTTTTACTTGAAACAATAAATCAATTTCTTGGGATCCTAAAACCTGTGTTTAGAAAGATATCTTCAGAATTCATTGTGAAACAATTTGGAAAAAGGAAAATCTATATTATTAATTCTTTTAGTACTTTTGTATATACGAGAAAGCCATTTAACCCGTATGTTTGTACTTCTGCTGCAGAAAAAAATCGTATTCGATTATGAATAATATCTGCTTTGCTAAAATTTCAAGATTAAGGTTTTATGAAATACACGGCACTTATTTTGGTAAGTAAGGAATGAAACATTGCGATCAAATTTCACTTATAGAACAATTACTCTCTTAGAATATCAGCTATCAACTAAATGGACAATTTTGTATGGCAATTTTCCTATTCAGTAATTCTTCTACCAGTAGAAGTCAATTTGCTTAAGAAGCTGTTTTTTTTTTGTTAAAGCTGTTTTACTGTTTTACAAAAACATGTTTTTTAGAATCTGCTTCTTTTTTTTCTTCAAATAAAACTAATCATATTTATCTTTTAGTGGCAGACATAAGGCGAAAAATATGCTTTTCTCAAGACTAGGACATAATATATGTTACATACTATTTAAATGTATATTTATCTGTTTAAAAAATCCTAAAAAAGCCTTTTGAGTTGTAAGACCCATCAGTCTTTTTGTATATGATCAAGATATAAGACATGCAAAGATATATCATTCGCAAAAATATCGACTCTGGTCCAAGTCAGAAACGCTTCGAGTTAGGAGCGCAGGAGTTCTCTCGTGTCATTGAAGTAAAGTTGAAAATTATTTATTTTCTTAGAAAAGAACATTAAAATAAGTTAAATTTAAAAAGAATACAAAATTAAAAGATATAAATATTTAAGAGTTGCTGTCTTTTTTTTGGGCAAATGAGTGATTTAGCTAAGAAAAGAGAACAGTAGGAGAGGGAAGTCATTTTTAGAGGAATGTGAGGCTGTGTCTGAGGGTAGGAATCGTAACCATTTCTCTGTATTACATAAAAATAATTTTATTTAGGTTCTCATAATTTGAAATGTCTCCTTTATGTTTCGTTTTTTTTTAAATTTTTTTTTGTTAGATAAACCCGTTGAGCATGAGCATTTCAAATACTCAAACATACCGCTGAATGGGACGTTATGATAAATTATGTTCTGACAACTAAGTGTTATGCGTTAACTGTGAAATGACAGTGATAACCGTGTTATTTGTTATGATAAACGTCAGATGATTTACCCCCGAACACTCATTGCACTCCCCGCCGAACGTAGAGAATCCAGAGATCGGTACCTACACTACTCACACCATTGGTCAGCATGTGAAAAAGTTTTTTTTTTATGATAACTAAACTACACAACCAATATGATAATTTAAAAAAACTAAAATATGAACACACTAAAATATATAAAAAGAACATTAAAACACTAAGACAATAAAAAGACACACTAGAATGTTATAACTAAAAACTACTGGGAATTGAGCATAAAAATAAGCTTTACTCAGCGCTGAAGAATTTCCAACTTTCGATGTCACATTTTTCATAATTCTCAAATCTTTTATTGCTTATCTATAATTTTCTAATACTTCGTTTCTTTTCGTTATCTGTTCCAGTTCACCCCCTCACCATCTAAATTCTATCTGACATGCTTCCCTGAGACGCTCATTTGACGCAAATATTTCCGAAAAATATAACCAGCGGAGAAATTTTCTTGGAGGCAAGTAAAATATTTAAGGCTTGTAGGTCCAGGGGTACCAGGAGGATTGCAAAAATTACGAACAAACAATATATTACAAACAGACAAGAGTGCCCATACATTACGTTGGATATGTACGTAGGAATTTACGTCAGGAAGGGGAAAATTTTGAGAGAAGAGTTGGCAAGTTGTTTAAAACAGAAAATAAAAATAACGAATCATATTGGAAATATAAAAAATATATAAAGTTTGTGAGCTTTTCGGGCGAGATTAAACCCAAGAGACACCAAAAAAAGAAAAAAAATGGAAATGGTATCATAATCAGGCTGTAGTGTAAAACGAAAAAGTTAATAAATGCAGGGGCACATTTTTAATTTTCCTTAAAAAAAAACATAACCAGTCCTGACGAACCTGAGACACGCGATGCACCGTTGTTCATCATTGACTTTCAATTGACAGTAAAATTATAATTCTATCACTAAAAAATTAATTTTCCGTAGTTACTCTGCAGAATTCAACTTTGAAAATAATTTATCAGACGTAGATGACAATGGTATACCTTATACAATTAAACAATAAGGTCTTTTTTAAATTCCTAGTTTCTTTTGTTTAATTCCAATGCCATTTAGAGATATTCTTTTGAAAAATGTTGCGTTGTCATCAGATTATAAAACATGTCAAAAGTAGACGTTCTAAATAAAGATGTCGCTCTTTGCCGATTTTGAGGGTTTTAGTTTAATGAGTTTTGTTGATGTTGTCAAGATTTAGAATGGCTGTTGCATCAAACAGTTCGTGGTAACGAACTGTAAGTAAGGAGCGACCCAGCTCAATAGTGACAGAAACCCTAAAGAAAGGAATTTAATACCAATAGATGAATCAAAAGACTCAACTTATTATGCTGGTTTTAAATATATAGTATTCATTAAATTTAGTTTTACTCATTAAAGGCTAAGAGCCTGAGAAAATTTGCCTGATTATCGAAAAATGGGAGAAACACCCCATAAAAGTCATAGAATCTTAATGATTACATTCCATATTGGAACCCTCTTTCTACTAATTTGACACTTGTTCCAAATATAGTAGTTGTCCCCATCCCTATTGCCAGGATACAGTCTTAGGCAATATACAAATCTTTTTTTTCTTTTTTTTTTTATGGCATTATAAACCAACTGTTTGCGAAGAAAAAATATGAAAAAAAAACAAAAAAAAACAACTGTACTGTGATTTATAGCCAATGCTATGTTCAAAATCACACCATCCAAATCGACGAATCAGACAACTCTATTGTAGAGGTTTCAAGCTCTTGTCTGCAAAAAGTGGAATTTTGTATTTTTTGCCAGAAGAAAGATCATGGATGCGTGTTTATTTGTTTTTTTTTTTTCCAGGGGTGATCGTATTGACCCAGTGATCCTAGAATATCGCGAAAGTACTCGTTCAAACGGAAAATAAAAGTTCTAGTAACCTTTTTAAGTGACCAAAAAATTGGTGGACAACTAGGCCCCTTTTTCCCAAAATTTTCCGATCAAAATTTTGAGATAGCCATTTTGTTCACCATAGTTAAAAGGCCCAATAAGTATGCCTTTTGCTATAACATATACCCTCCACCTTCCCTCCACGGCCCTGGGGGAAAGGTCTTGCCCATTGTTTATGCATAGTATTTTCTATTGGGAAGTATGCATACATTTTCGGGAGGGGGGGGGGAGGATTTGCCAGAATTCCTATGCAAAATTTCTTTTGCACGGGAATTTTGCACGGGGAGAAGTTTCCACGGAGAGAGAAGTTATTAGCACAATAAAGAAGCTTTTTAAAAGTACTAAAAAACTTTAGCGTAAAAAGTGAGGTGTTGAGGAAGGGGCAACCCCCTTCATATACGTTATCATTTCTATTCGTTTTAAGTTTTAATTTTGCTCCTTACTTTCAGTTGAAAACGCTTGTTTGTTTTTTTATTTGCTTTTGAGAAGGATGATGAGCTTTCATTTAGCGTGAATCTATACAGCTCAATAGGTTAGGTCATCAAGCAGGGAGTGGAGACTCTCATACCGCCACTGGCGTCAATTATGGGTGGAGGGGGTGGGTTGAGCTATGTTCTCCCTCCTGCCTATATTTTGGATTATAGTCATCCGTAGTTATGTATTATCCCGACCACACTCAAGTTCTTGATCTGAGTAAAAACCGGTTTCTCTGTCCGCATTCGGATATAATTAGCTTAGCCTTAGTGAAAAAACTACTCCAAAATCTGGTGAAAATATAATACTTTAGTAACAAAATTATGGAAACTAGAACAGAGAATTATGGAAAGCAGGCCGCTCAGAACGCATTATATTAAATACCTAACCTAACCAACTCTATATATTAAATATTTAAATAAAATATAAAATATATGCGCTTGTCCCTGCTTTGAGTAAGGTAATGGAGAAAATACTAGATACCAGGCTTTCTAAATGGTTAAATACAAATAATATAATACATGAAGAACAAGGAGGTTTTAGGACAGGGTACGGGACGGTAGATACAATATTTACTTTAAAGGCATTAATTAATAAATATGGAAAGGGAAAAACTTGTCTTTATGTTAGGATTTCTGGACCTCCACAAGGCATTCGACAGTGTCGATAGAGAGCTGTTGAAGGATGCCTTGTTTAGAATTGGCCTCCCTGATTTGTTTGTGAGATTGATAGTGAGTTTGTATATGTGTATGAGTGGAATCGTGTTAGTTGGTAACAGGTTTTCTAGGCTTTTTAATATTAAGCTGGGAGTAAAACAGGGCAGCACTCTTTCTCCTAAATTGTTTAATATTTTTATAAATGATGTTTTTGATTTTCTAGAGAACAGATACTACTACTACTACTACTAAACAACTCATCGCAGCACCAAGCCGCCTGAGGCCAACACAGCTACGCACGCTCCTCCTCCACCCCAATCGGGCTCCGAAATTTAGTCTAGGGACCCATAAACTATCACTTTTATTATTTGGAGATGATATTGCTTTGGTTGCTAGTACACCGCAAGATCTGTAGACGCTTCTGAGTCTTATAGAAGAATATTTGCAGACGAAAAAAATTAAGGCTGAATGTTGAAAAGAGCGAAGTTGTTATTTTTAAAAAAAGGAAAGCAAGTGGTGAAGATAATTATAGATTTAAAATTAATTAGAAGGAACTGAGAGTAAGTAAAAGAATAAAATATTTAGGATTTGTTTTATCGGAAAATGGAAGTTTAAAGAGTCATGTTGATGAAATGATTAATAAAGGCAAAGTGGCCATGTCTGCAAGTTTTAGAAATCCGACGATAATGGGAATTAAAAACCTAAATATGCACAAAAGAATATTTAATACAAAAATTTTACCAGTATTAGAATATGGAGCGGAGATTTGGGGCGGAGAAGCGGCACAGAAGTTGGAGTCCCTCCAGCTCCAGTATTATAAAAGACTGTTTGGATTACATCAGACACTCATTCACAGGTTCTGAAAGGTGATATGGGCCTGTTTTCGTTAAAACTACGTAGGTCTATTTTGATGCAGCTTATTATCAGATGTTGATTTATGGTTCGAAAATGTCGTGGCCATCCCAAATTAGGTCATTACTAGAAAGAGTGGGAATGCCTTACTTATGGAATGAGGTCTTGGTTCCCCTGATCTACCAACAAATTTAGAAAGCCATGTACGATTTATCTTAGAGGGTCAAGAAATTCAGTATTGGCAAGGGTTGGTTTTAAATTCCGCTACATTGAATCATTATAATCAGGTTAAACCTAGTTTTGGAGAGGAAATTTATTTTAAATTTAATTTACCAGCTATGATTTTATGTCGATGGATTCAGCTTAGGGCGAATTGCCTTCTAATCCAGAGCAGGCAAATGGTGTTCGACAGGGGGATAGTACATCCTGATGGTCGGTATGTGTGTCCTCTTTGTAGAGATGAGGACGAAGATTTGGACCATTTTCTCCGAAAGTGCCCGGTGCTCTCTGATTTAAGGGAAAATTACTTACATGGGATTGTTTTGCTGCTTCCTGGTATTTTACAAAGTAGTAATCCAACCACAATATTTCGTAATGGTGCGTACATAGAGAAGGGATTAGAAAGAAGGAGAAGTTTTTACAATTAATTATTATTAATTATATGGAATTACATTTATTTTCTCGATAAATTACCATAATGCATTTTTTTGCTATGTATCATCTTAAAGTGTGTTTCGTAATTTGTTCTGTTTTGATTTCTCTATTTTTCATAAATTTTTGTGTGTATATGGCTCTTGGGCTTTGGAAATACACAATCTATCTATCTATCTATACCTACATAGTAGCTTATCTCACTCAGGCTAAGCAATTATCTCCGAATGCAGACAGAGAAATCGGTTTTACTCAGATCAAGAACTTGAGTGTGGTCGAGATAACACGGAAGTTCCAAGTCATTAACAAAGACCATATCGTATCAGTCTTATCGCGGAAAAATTTCGACATCGATATCATAAATAAAGAAAATAATAAACCAAAATAAATAAATAAAAATATACAACGTAGTATTTGAGTACGGTATCAAAACTTAAGTAGGTTAAAAAATTGAATTCCATATTATTTAGCAATTCACGTACAGATCATTTGAACTTTTAAATATTAAAAAAAAGTATTTGATCATTTAAACATCCAGATGCTTGCTGGATCCAACTACTTTTCTGATCTGGTCTGCTGTATCTGCACCATCTTATTTGTCAAAAGAATGTGATTATCGATACCGTCAAACACTTCAGTTTGTTAGTTTGTGCGTTGGTAGCTTTGTAATTTCTTTTAACAGCAAAACAAGTTCAACGTTGGTAAAATCTAAAAAATTTTGCTTAGCAATAAATATATCTCCACCACCTAAAAAAGCCTTTCAACTGACGTTAATAATGGGAAGTCTGATTTTAATTTCGGAAAGCGTGCTCTATTTGGGAATATTTTTCTAATTTTACAGTTTTCTTTTTTCCTTTAGTTGATTTTACGCATGTACCATTACAGTTTAATTTCGGGTCGCTGTCTTAAAAAGTTATTCCTCTTTTTTCGCTTAATTTTTCCGAGGATTTTTCATGGCAGTCAGCAATACCTAATGGACCTAAATATGTTCATGTCAAACTTGGACTATCAGAAAATAGCTTTTAGTAGAGGCCAACATTTGTCTCTCTCATATTTTATCAGAAGTATTTATCTCAACATTAGCTCTTAAAGACCGCATTACTTCGTTGACCAAATGATACAGAAAATTGTCTTGTTTTCTGCTGAATATATTCGAGAAAACAATTTATGTGTCCACGCGCATTTTCCCCATCACTGCGTTCTGGAGAAGCGGTGTCACCTTAGATTGTGTCTTTACGGTCACGTAAAACGCTTTCTTTTATACTCGGATAGAAACATCGAATGCACTTTCAAACACTTCCTGGTAACGAACTATAAGTAAGGAGTGACTCGGGTCAATAATAACCGAAACTCGAAAAAAATTCGATGGTAACATATGTATGAAATGAATTGTCTATTTATGCTGAATAATTTAAAATAATCTTCCGCAAAAGAAGTTTTTCAAAGAAAAATAAAGAGCAACATTAAACCACAGGTGAGCAGAAATAGTGTCAAATGATTTTCCAAGCCTAAAACCATTACGAATCACCGTCAATAAATAAATAAAACCCAATACAAACAGAAATAAGAATAAATAACTGATTCAAAGTCATAAAATAAGAGGACTATAAGAATAAGAGGAAATAAGAATAAATAACTGATTCAAAGTCACAACAAGTAGAAAATAAGAGGACTATTGCTGGCGCCTCAGTGCCTTCTAAAGACCTGAACTTTACTTTACATATTTCACTTTACACTTTATTTTCACTTTACATAAATCAATTCCTTTTTCGAGCTTTGTGCTTTTTATTTCTCAGAATATCGAAAAGATTTAAAGATTATCAAGACTAAGATTACCATTATTGAAAAAAAAAAAAAAAAATAGATGTCCATTGACAGTTCAATCTATATGCTGATAAAAAAAAAGAAAAGAAAAAAAATCAACACGTTGTTCTTCACATAAAAGATTTTTAGCACTTTAAAAATAGCTTCTTTTTGTTCTAATCGAAAGACAGTTATGTTTCAGGAGTCGTTATTAAAGAATTGGTAAGAATGGCTTTAACTTAAAGAGCGATGTGTTGAGGAGGGGTTAACCCCCTTCATATACATAATCATTTCTGTTAGTTTTTATCTTTTAATGTTGCTCCTTACTTTCGGTTGAAAAAACTCGTTTTCTATTTAATTTCTGTTTTTTTTTAAATAATACCGGGATATCCTTCTCCACCTCCATGGAAAAATCCCTCTCCCCACGGAAAGTCTTCTAGACAATTCATTCCCGGTGAAAATATACCCAGGACATTTACCCTTAACATCTCCACACGTAATATTGGTTTGGCGAAGAGAAAATAAGACAAACAAAAAGAACATTTTCTAAGATTTGCAAATTGCGTTCAGGTCTTTAAAAGGCACGGCATGTCGGCCATTTTCCTCTTAGTTTTTGCCCCATCTGTCCTAGGGGCAAAATCTCATCTGAAAAAATTTTCTGTCCCAGTTAATATACCTGTTTCTAGTCCACATAAAAATAACTAGCCTAAAATACATTAAATTATTCAAGAACAATGACCGGTTTGAAACAATGAAGAATCAATTATCTTCATAATAAAACTCACCCTCTGTCTTAGAAATTTTGAAGAATTTCGGAAATTACAAGGACGTTGGAGAAATGACTAACAACTGACCAATAGAGATAAATTTATAACTCCATCCTAGCTTTCCAAACTCATTTATTTCCCGATGGCACAAATTAGACACTGTGAAAATAAGGCAGCGTTCTGAATATAGATTAATCTTGGAAACTTTTGGGAATTTAAATTACTAATTAAGCTTAGAAATAAAAACAAATACTTTCAAAACTAAGAGCATTGAAGAAATTAAACCAAGGTAAAAACTTATTTTTATAATGTCTTTAGATTTTAGGAAGCAACAAGATTTAACATAATCTAAAGGTGATTAAATCGAAAATTCAGCAGAAGAACTTGCTTCCAAGAAATCGCAAAATTGTTTTCTAGATGAATATGCAGCTTATTTCCGCAGGTGGAAACAGGTTCAAGAAATCAAATGAGCCTTAACCTAGAGAATGCTGCTATTGATCCAGGGTTGTTCAATATCTTGATTTTGTTTCTTTTTTTGTATTCAGTTTACATTTTTTTGTATTCATCTTAATTAACATTCATTATATCTTTATTCATAACATTTCACACTGTCAAACAGTTCGTGGTAACGAACTGTAAGTAAGGAGCGACCCGGCTCAATAGTAACCTAAACTGTAAAAAACAGAATTTTGATACCAATCGGATTTTTATGCTGAGTTCAAATATACAAGTTTCATCAAGTTTAGTCAACCCAACAAATTTTGTTTTATTTTCTAAAAAAGGAGGAAACACTCCCTGAAAGTCATAGAATCTTAATAAAAAATCCCAACATCAGATTCAGCGTATCAGAGAACCCTTCTGTAGAGATTTCAAGGTCCTATCTGCAAAAACGTAACATTTTGTATTCTTGCCAGAAGAAAGATCACGGATGCGTGTTTTTTTTCCAGGGGTAATCGTACCGATCCAGCAGTCCTAGAATCTCGCAAGAGGGCTCATTAAAACGGAAATTAAAAGTTCTAGTCCCCTTTTTCGGTGACCAAAGAAATTGGAGGACAACTAGGCTCCTTCCCACGCTCATTTTTACCCGAAGTCATCGGACCAAAATTTTGAGATTGCCATTTCGTTCAGCATATTCGAATAACATAGTCGAAAATCTAATAGCTTTGTCTTTGAGGACGACTTAATCCCCCACAGTCCCCGGGGGAAGGGCTGTAAGTCATGAAATTTGCCCATTGTTTACATATAGCATTGGTTATTTGAAAGTATACAGGCGTTTTCAGGGGGATTTTTCTGGAGAGGGGTGGTTCAGGAGGAGGGGTTACGTGGAAGGATCTTTCTATGGAGAATTTCTTATGGGAGAAGAGAATTTTCCGTGAAGGTGGTGCCGGGTTTCCCAGCATTATTTTAAAAACGATAAGAAATTAAATAAAAAAATTGAAAGTAAACTGAAAGTGTTTTTTCAGCTGAAAGTAAGAAGCAAAATTAAAACTTAAAAACGAACAGAAATCATTACGTAAATGAGGGGTTCGTCCCCTCATCAATATTTCGCTCTTACGCTAAAGTTTTTTTTTAGTTCTTTCAGAAGAGCTATTTATTCTAAGTAATTTAAAAAACTATTTCCACAAGACAAGTTCTTCAAAGAAAAGTAAAGACATCCATTAAGCCAAGAATGAGAGAAAAGTCAAATAATCTTCCAAGCGTAAAACTACCACAAATAACTATCGATAAATCAATTAAACTCAAAACTAACAGAAATTACTATAAATAGTCGATAAAAGCGCAAATTGTGTTCTGGTCTTGAGAAAGCATAGGGGTTATCAGCCCTACCCATGCTAATTTTAGCATGTTACTCATGTTAATTTATCCACCCCCTATCCCCTTGAATCCTAAAAAGGGCACCAGAACTTCTGATTACCAATCCAACAGCCCCACCACCCCCAGAGTTTATTCGATCACCCTTTCTATATATACCTTGTATGGCTCCAGGGTAAAACTTATAACCCTTGCTCTGAAGGCTTCGGGGGGGGGGGTTGTCATCCTAAAAGACATAATTTCCGGACCTTTCAACTACTTTGAACCAAATGGCTATCTCAAAATTTTTTTGGATGTATTTGGGGAAATGGTGGGCGTGGAAGGAGGGGAGGGGGTAGTTGCCATCCAATCACTTTCGACTATTAAGAGGAGCAATATCCCTTTTAATTTCCAATCGAATGAGCTTTTTTCGAAGTTTCTACGACAATAAATGGCAATCTCAAAATTTCTATCATATACACTTCGGAAAAAAACGAGGTGGGGTATCCACCCTCCGATCACTCTGAATCTGAAAATGGTACTAGAACATCTGATTTCAAATCCAATGAGCCTATTCTGGGGTTTTTACGATCATCCTTTCTATATATACCTTATATGCCCCTAGGGCATAACTTATAACCCTTCCCCCAAGGGCAGTGGGGGGGGGGTTATTATTCTCAAAATTATGATTCCCGGATGTTTCAATTACGTTGAACAAAATGGTTATTTCAAACTTTGATTGGATGGGTTTGGGAAAATGGTGGGCGGGGGAGGGGGATTAGTTGCCTTCCAATCACTTTTCACTATTAAAAAGGGCTCTAGCCCTTTTAATTTTCAATCAAATGAGTTTTTTTGAAGTTCTTACTACCATAAATGTCCATATCAAAATTTATATTAGATATATTTCGGGAAAAGGTTTATATAGAGGTGTGTGTGTGTGGAAAGGGATATCCACCCCCCCTCCATCGCTATGAATCTTAAAAAGGACACTAAAACTTCTGATTAAAAATCCAATGAGCCCCCTCCAAATTTTATACGATCCACCCTTTCTATATAAACCCTAAATGCCCCTAGGGCATTACTTACAACCCTTTCCCTGAGGACTGTGGGAGGGCTGTCGTTCTCAAAGACATAATTTCTGGATCTTTCAACAACGCTGAACAAAATGGTTATCTTTTTATTGAATGTGTTTGGGGAAATGGTGGGCATGGGAGGGGGATTGTTTGCCCTCCAATCACTTTCGACTATCAAAAAGGGGAATAGCTTCTTCAATTTTGCAATCGAATGAGCCCATTTGAAAGTTTCTACGACAACTCCTTCGATACGAAGTGCCCTGGTCTAAGCCAAAAAATACATTGTGCCCAGATCCCTTTGGGCACAATGTATTTTTGTGATTCAGGGGTCATTCTTAAAGAATTAGAACAAAGTCCAAACTTTAGCGTAAAGAACTATCTATTGACGAGGGACGAAACCCTCATATACGTAATAATTTCTGTTCGTTTTAAGTTTTAATGTTGCTCAGTACTTTCAGTTGAAAAAACTTATTTTTTTTTTAAATTTAATTCCTACTGTAGCCAAATACGAACCTAAGACGTGGTTTATACTCACTGCGCATTTGTATTTATTCGGCGGAAACCGAGATTTCAGGTTTCAGAAACCAAAACCTGTAACCCTTGAATTTCAGTTTTCTTATATGTATATCTTTGCACGTCAATCCCATCGCCGTAAAAAAAACAAAAAACAAATCGAAACAACGATATACTAAAGTGATTTATCTGACCACCAATATTTTGGAGAATGTTAATCGGGTTATACCGCCGAGGCCATGACTTTCCTTCACGGTTCTGAGTATAACAATAGATTTTAGACAAAACGAAAAAAATGTTTTCGAATTAATTTTATCACCTAAGTTAATATCATAGGCAGCGCAATAGCACTGCCAAAGTAAAGAGAGATTTGGGCACAATGTATTATCTATTTTTATTTAGATTTTAGACCAGGGCACTTCGTATAGAAGGAGTTGTTGTAGAAACTTCGAAAAGGGCTCATTCGATTGGAAATTGAAAGGGCTAGTGCTCTTTTTAACAGCCGAAAGCAATTGGAGGGCAACTAACCCCCTCCAACGCCCACCATTTCTCCAAACACATCTAATCAAAATTTTAAGATAGCCATTTAGTTCAACGTAGTTGAAATGTCCGGAAATTATATATTTGAGGATGAGAACCTCTTTACAGCAGTCAGAGCAAGGGTTGTAAGTTATATCCTGTGGGCATATAAGGTTTAAATAGAAAGGATGATTGCTCATCACAAGTTTTAGTGCCCTGTTTGAGATTCAGAGTGATGGAAGGGTGGATGACCCCATACCTCGTATTTTCCCGAAATGTATCTGATAGGAATTTTGAGATGGGCATTTGTTGTCGCAAGTTGTAATAGATCAATTAAAGGTACGGGGCGGTTCCCCTGCATTCTAACGGGGCAGTCATTCCAACGGGGCTGCGGGCAGTCATTCTTAGAAGATACATAGTCAATCCTATGGAGCATTTTCCGTCCACAAAACTCTAGACATTAAAAAATCTATATTACCTTTTATACATGTATCATATGAAAAAACACCACGCCTGTAAAGTCAAATCTTCGGTTGGTTTTTTATGTTGTAATTATAAACAGCATACCATGAAAATTCGTGCTGTTCACAGTACAATGATTTTGAATTAAATTTCATGTTTCTGTTAGAATCATGACTGTTTTTATACACCGATGGTTTTTTCTGGAATGGTTATGAAATTTATGATTACGAAATTCTGTGTGTTAAGCAATACGTTATGCATGGTTTTTATGTTTCACCTTGAATACGGGTATAAAAACTCAGATGGTGAGTTATTTTCTCAGTTCAAAATTGGCATTTGAAATAACACAATTAATTCTAACAAAAGGAATATTGATGAAAGCTACAAGCAAGAAGTAAGTTATTCATTTGTATTCTTAGCGGGTAAAGGGATTAATTTTAATATAATTTATCGAATGGTTTATACAGTCCCCTTATAACGAATTGTTAAATTTTTTGAACCTGAATCTTCAGAGGTCGGTAAAGAGCAATGTCATAAATAAAAAGTGCGTAAACACTGTATTTAAATGGTTTGCGAGCTTTGTACATGATGCAAATCCTAATTATTTGTTATTCGGGCCCCAAGTCCTCCCGCCATTTTTTTCACTCTTTTAAAATCATACCAGAAAAAAGAATGACACTTTTGATTTAAATTTTAAATCACATTCTTGTGCTTACCCTACTCCTATCGATGAGGACTGACGGTTGTCATTTAATATTTTTCCATGATAAACAAATTGACTTTTTTTCCAGGATTTCCCTGAGCTCCCCGTGTGTAAACATGATAAAGTCATCGTTGCGTTGAATGCTGACAAAGAGATATATTTTAATTATGAAACAAGTAGTAGTGGAGATCTTATTGGGAATTTATGCACACGTTGTCATGACAGCGAGAAGTTGGATTCCTTTGGAGTACCTTAGAATTTCCATCGTGTAAACGGTGGATATGCGAGAGCATCATTACCAGAGAAGCTAGTGCTCGAAGAGAATGCAAACATAAAAATAATCGTCGATGATAGGGGACAACTCCTTGCTACTGTTGGTGGTAAGACATTACCTGTTGATACATCCTTTCGTCATCTTTCCGCTATTACCATTTTAAAGAAGACAAGAAGAAGAAGACAGGCATACTCCTGCACTAATGTCATTAATCATATCTTGACTACGTGCCAAAACTGTTATCTATGTAAAAATAATGTGACAATAGACAGTGAAAGCACAGGCAGAATAAAAAGGACGTTGTCAGACAATATCATCAATGAATATAAAAATGAATTGATGGAAAGTTCTTTTGCTCAAGGAGTTGATGGGGGAAATATTCCAGTAAAACCTTTTGCTTTAATTGGAGGCTATGACACTTGTGAGCGATAGATGGGGTCAAGAAGCTATAGTTAAAACTAGATTAATATTCATCTACAATCACCACGATATACCTCTCAACCGTTACTGTCACAAGAAGAACGTACTACTATTAAATGAGAGGATTTAAGACTGAGAACGTTTTTATTCAAAGATATTCATAAGGTGTAATGTGCTATGTGAGTAGAGAGGGAGGTGCTACTCCCAGCGGGAGTCCATATATGGGCATAGAACCACGTGGTTTATGGTTTTCTCAGTGAGAATGAAAAAACAGGAATTATCTCACTTGAAAAAACATGATTTTTCTCACTTTGATGGATGTTTTTTAGGACTGTTATGAGTGTTGGTCAATTTATTTGATGTTTTTCATGGATTTCAACATCAATTTATGTCTGTTTTATGGTTTTTGTCAGTGAGAATGAAAAAAACAGCGACGAGTACAGCAATTTATGGATGTTTTATGGTTTTTGTCAATGAGAATGAAAAAAACAGGATTTTTCTCACTTTGATGGATGTTTCAAGGTCGATTTATTAGTTGGTGTTTGTCCAGGTGTAATGACAATGGGGTGATTTACATAATCGAGGGGAATTATTGGTTCACGAAAGGGGAATTAAGAAACAAACATGGCTTCTTTGTTGTTTGGCTAAGCTAACCTGAGAAATTGATTTACATAATCGGCGGGGGAATTATTGATTCACGAAAGGGGAATTAAGAAACAAACATGGCTTCTTTGATCTTTAGGCTAACCTAACCTGAGAAATTGATTTACATAACCGCTAGGGGAATTATTGATTCACGAAAGGGGAATTAAGAAACATTATGGTTTCTTTAATCTTTAGGCCTGAGGGATTTATTCGTTGTTGTTGTTTTGGTCAAGTGCACTCTAGGGATGAATGTCAAGGTGTCCAGGAATAGGAAACCGGAAGTACATGCATCCTTCTCAGCCAATCAGCGAGTCGGATACATCCCCCTTCTCAGCCAATCAGAGGCTTTCTTACATATGATTTTCCCCGTTACATAACAATTCACCCTTGAGATTTCGTATATAACGGGCATGCATTGTGATTAAATTATCAGAAAGTAAAGTAACCTGACAATGGATAGAACACTTGAAATTTTTGATGAGCTTGAAGCCTTGGCAGCCACAATTAGCAATGTGAGTACATTTTCATTTTTTATTTTCAAAATAAAATTATTTTCCTTGGTCACCCTCTAGTATATTTAGGTAAGTACCCCCCCCCCCCCACAAACCTAACCACCATGCAATCTTTATACTCACTAGAAAACATAAAATATGTTCTTTTTATTACATAAACCTAACCCCTCCCCCACTGATTTTACAGGTGTAATTCTTGCTAATAGAAATATTTCTCTTTTTTCGATAAATTTATTCTTTCTGTAAGCGTATCAAAAAGTGACATTCAGCTTCTGTCTATCCCATAGCTATTAATAAACCGTTTCCATTTAAGCCGCCGCCGCCTACTTGACTTAAAAACATTTTTCCGCAATGATTTAAACAGCTGACACCCCACAATTGCACTTCCTGCTTGTTAATCCTTAACGTTAGCGACTTAACCAAAAGGTTTCAATGATAAAAAGGATTTGTTTCTCTCTTTCTCAAATTAAAGCAGTTTTAAGCAAAAAGAGATTGCTGTTTATTAAGCTTGTGGATTCGTAACCTGTATTTGGAGAACCGGTGAAACGGGATTATTTCCAAAAATAATTACTAACAATATATTTAGGACATTGGTGAAAGGGGGGTACATGCCTCAATTCTATCACCATTATTGTAAAATGAAAACAAAGATTTGCATGAAAAGTAAGGGGGGGCTGGAATGTCTATGAATAAGCTTTTTTTTAATTAATTAAAATAGCATTTGATTTCTGAGTTTAGTATATTTTTATTTTTTGCTTTATTGAAAATGCTGGCGTAGGGGGGGGGGGCTTTCTTAGTGATAAATGCTTTTCTAGACAAAATTATGGTTAGTGTGGATGGTGATACTAATTTTCCTTCTTTAAAAAAGGGGGGAAATTATTTCGATACTAACTTTTTTCTCTTCTTTAAGGCAAATTGTGAAGAATGCCCGTCGCCACCACCCAGTAAGAGGGCAAGGGGTAATAATGCGGCCCCTGCGAAGGCGACAGTCATACAATATGGTCGCTGGCCGAAGCCTCCTAAACAAGTGTTGCCTGCCCAAGCCGCGCTGGATTGTGACATCGCTTGCCCATCTGCTCTCCTTGGACCTCTAATAGCTGCCCCATCAATGCTAGGTCAGGAGGTTACCCTCCAGCATGCTATGTCAGATCCATCCGACACCCAAGCCCAGACGGAATTTGCAAATGTAAGCATTTTTACCTCTAGTTATAGAAATATCTACCTATTTCTTCCAACTTTTTTATGCCTTTTCTTTTCACTATTTTTGAACATTGTGTAAAAGTGTATCTCAGAGATATTGAAAGATTTTTTCTCCCAAAAGGAAATATAATGTTCTCCCTTTTGAATCATGTCAAGTGCATGCATTCACCCTTGCTAAATTAGATTAGTGAAACCAAAAAAATGCATTATATCCCACTCATAATAAGTAGCAAAATCCTTTGCGTTATAAACTGCTTTATTAGCGAATGGTTCACCTTGCCTCTACAAATATTATAAAAAAAACAACTTTCTATCGGAATGAGTTGTGTATCATGACAGGAGATGGCTATCCATTTCAAATCATGTTTTTTTTTCCAGAGCAGATATGGGATATTAATATGAAATTTTATTTGGAGGGATTGTTTGAACAAAATCAAATTGCCTTCTATGTCATACGTTTTAGATTGTAAATATCTTATACTAACCGGTGGGGGGCACTATGGGCCCGAGAAGCGCCGCGGGAAGCGCTGCAGGCCGGAGAAGCACCGCGGGAAGCACTGCGGGCCGGTGAAGCGCCACGGGAAGCGCGCCGGGAAAGCACCGCGATGGCCGGCTCGGAGGGGGAGCATTAAATACTGGAAATTGGGGGGGGGGGGAGTTGTTTGAACAAAATCAAATTGTCAATTTTATGTAAAGCGACGTTTTAGATTGTAAATATCAAATATTAAGTTTGATATTTTTTAACTTTCAGTTGAATTAAGCAAATGCTACAATGTGCATACTGCTACTAATACTAAGCGCTGACTTTAAATAATAATCCAAATTTTAAAAACAGTAGTTATGATTTGAACACTTTGAAAATAAGCTATTTTTCATTTATAGGTTGGACGACCATTGGTCCCTTATTCAATGTCACCATCGTCCTCATCAGCTGGTGAAGGAGAGGACCTTCCAACAATTCATTGGAAATACCGTCCTCGTCGTTAAATATTGATGAGTTTTTAGTTGATTATTTTAATGTAGAACCTAGCACAGTTGAGCAGGGGGACTTGTCATTGCTAAGTCCAAATACCATGTTAATTTTAGACGATTTAACAGGGAATCCTCCTCCTCCTCCTCACCCAGCCTCCGATACCCTAACGAATCCACTTCAAACAACTGAAGTGGGGGAGGGGATGATATACAAGAGGGGGAGGGGGGTACGACTTTTCCCGATTTTCTATTGTCCAACACAATTTTAAATGCAATAGTTGTCTACACTGCGACATTTGGGACTCATTTAATTCACTTATGGGGGGAAAATTTGTGTTTGATCCCGTAGAAATTGTGCATGAGTATGTAGATAAAATTCGTGCACTACTGGAGAACCAAATTCAGTTGTGGGGGGGTAGGGATTCAATTAAGGTTTCTATTGTTTTAAAGGTATTCTATTTAAATGAGTGTAAAAGCGAAGTTTATTATCATTATGTACATTCCGAGATGCGTTTGATTTATCCGAATTTAGAAAATTTTGAGGGTGCTTTCATGGATTGGGTAGGTCAAATTATAACGCATCTCGAGAACTTTAACGAAAACGGTAGTGGGTCTGTAGTTTTATTTATTAAAAATTTAAGTGTAAATATATGTAAATTTAAGAAAGATTTTATTTTAAGAGGGGGGCCTAGGGATGAGGGTATAGTTTTAAATTATAATCCAGATCTAGTAGGTTGTCGTGGTGTCCAGAAGATCTGTTTTGAAACAGGTCAAAAATTTTTCAGGCATGCTTTCCTCATATCAGCATTCGAGCCTCTAGCACGTGACGCTACCAAGACGAATTTAGACGATTGGGCTGTACATGGGAAGGAAGGGTTTAATTTCCCCATTGTAGATTTCTCTTGTTTAGAAGGAAAATACCCAGTAACGCTACGATCTATTGATATTTTTGAAAAGGCTAATGCCCATTTAAATATCGGCGTTACTGTGGTTCAGTGTGAAACTGAATTTGAAGATGGGATTCGTTTAAAAAAGAAGGGGATGGTCTTCCCTGTAAGGGGCCCGTCAATTGATTTGGTCAGACACTGGGTTTGGTTGTTATACACACCACCTAGTGAACCGAATGCAATTGGCCATTTTAATCCTACTACAGACATCAGTAGAGTTCTGGGGGGTGGTAAGCATAGGGGGACCCGTTTCTACTGTCCGACATGCCTGTCACAATTCCGTAGTGATAAAAAACTACGGGATCATATAAGGCACTGTAGACGGCATGGCTACCAGACAGTGGAAATGGTTTCAGGGGATAGGGCCATTTTACGTTTTAAAAATTTCCAGAATACCCTCCTCCAGTGCAACAAAATATCTTTAGACTGTGAAGCTAAGCTGGTGGAGGTGAATGATCCCCAATTTCCAAACCGAATCAAAGAACACCAGGCTATTGCAGAGTCCTATGCTCATGCGCAAAGAGACAGTTCTAACACCATGCGGTTGTTCGAAATCGTAGAAACATTGGATGAGAACGAGTGTATGGTCAAGGCACTGACTAAACTAATTGGCACAGCTAATGGTGCTATTTCTTGTTTGAGAAATACCCATTACCCAATGGTTTTGTCTGCAGAGGATCATCTCGCGATTAAAGATCAAAAAATATATTGGGTTTGTAAGGGGGAGTTTGTAGAGGGGGATAAGGGGACTAAAGGGAAAAGAGGTGGTGGTGGTGGGAGGGGGAAAGTCAGAGATCATAATCACTTGTGGCAGGAAATATCATCTGGGGGTAGTAATTTTAGGGGGTTGCGCATCAATCGTGTAACTTAAATGTTAGCCAGCAGTCTTTTATCCCTCTTTTTATTCACAACTCAAATTACGATTTAAAATTTATTTTACCGGCACTGGCACGTATGCACAGGGAGGGAGGGGGAGTAGATAGTCCATGGGTAAACAATTCATTTACCTATAACATTATTCCAAAATCGGCCGAGAAGTTGTTGCTTCTCGAGCTGAAATGGCAGGCAGTGGATAATGGGCATACGTGTTGGAATAAAATCCGGTTTTTAGACTCCTTTAGTTTTTTTTCCCAAGGCATTGAGTCAATTGATTCAAGTGCAGAAAAGTGACAATTTTGATAGCTTTCCCTTGCTTAAACAGCACTTTCAAGACAGTGAAATGTATGACCTGTTGACCTGCAAAGGTATATACGCATACGACTATTACTGTTCTGGCGCTCGCTTAAGCGAGGTGAAACTACCTCCAATTGAAGCTTTTTACAATTCACTGACCAGCAGTGAATGCACAGCCGAGGAGTATGAGTTTGCCAAGAAGATGTGGTCTAAGGGGGGGATTGTAAAAAAAATGGGTGGGATTATTGTAGACTGTACTTGGCCAGTGACGTTTTAACTCTGCTGGATATAGTCTGTAAGAACACAGACCAAATCTATTCAGAGTTCGGGTTAGATATAGGCTATTAAATTCCACACCCCATTTGGTGATGGATTTGATTTTAAAAATTAGTAGGGAGGAAATAGGCCTAATCACCGACGTAGATCAGCACCTTTTTGTAGAGCGTTCAATGAGGGGAGGGTATGTTTTTCATGGGGACCGCGTCTTGTCAACCGATCCGAGCGGACAAAACAGCAGCGGTGCAAAGTCAAATGCAGTGTTCTTGGACATGAACTCATTGTACCCCTCGGCAATGTCTCACTACTGTTTGCCGTGTGGGAACTATCAATGGCTTGAGAATCCTTGTGAGTTCCCCAACATTACCACCGTCGAGGACAATGGGCCACAAGGATGGTTCTTTGAAATTGACGGTCACACTCCTCTAGCGCTTCACGACTCCGTCAAAGATTTTGTTTTTCCCTGTGTCAATCGACCCGTGAGCAGGGACTCATTGAGCCCCTACAATCGATCATTGGTTGAGTATATGGGGATGCACTGGACTCCCTCCAAACAGAAACTGATTGCTGATTTGGACCCTAAGGAGAATATCGTTGTTCACCATGTGCTTTTGCACTGAATAGTGAACAATGGTTTCAAAATCACCAAAATACACAGGGTCCTGCAGTTCAATCAGCGACCTTATTTAAAGACGTTTATCGACACTTTTGTCGATCAACGCTCTAGGGCAAACTCAAAGGTGGAGAAGGAAATGTACAAACTCATCCTAAATTCAGCGTTTGGCAAAATGTGTGAAAGCGTACGTAACAGATCTCGCTGCGACGTCGTGACTGACCCTCTAGAGTGTGCACGAATTATTGCCGATCCCAATTTTACATCGTTCACGAGCATAGAGACTGGCATGGTTCTTCTACACAAGCGAAAGCGAAATTTGGTACTGAACAAGAATATAGCGAGCGGCAGTTCAGTACTGGAAATTTCCAAAAAGCTCATTTTGTCGTTTTTTTACAATGTGTGCAAGGTGCAATGGCCACGGGAGGGGGAGGTTCAAGTTTACTATTGGGATACAGTTTCTCTGCTGTTAAAGGTAAATGGGACCGAAGATTTATTGGGTGATCTAGAAAAGGGGGAACACATCAGCTCGCGGATGGATTTCACCAACTGGAATCCATCACTCTACCCCGAGTTGGTGAAACGTCAAGCCCCCAACAAACTATTAATGTTAAAATCAGAGACGGGGAGTGATTTGATATCCAGGGGGGTGTTCCCGGACCCTAAAGTTTATTGCGTTAAAACTCATAGTGGGGATGAAAAGAAGGCGTTTAAAGGGGTGCCTACACATTTTGTAAAGAGCAATTTCAACATGAGCGTGTACAGATACTGTGTAGAAAGTAGCCTAGTGCCAAGAGCACAAGTGCTTGCAATTCGCTCTCTACAGTATAGAAATTATGCTGTGAGAGTGGAAAAGAATGCAATGTCATGTATATCTGACAAAGTCTATTTGCTCGAGAATGGTGTGAGTGTCCTGCCTCATGGCCACTACCGTATTTCAGACCGAGTTGAATGCATAGACTATCGCAATCAACTTGGTCTGGATAAATTAACCTAACCTGGCTAACCAACTAACCAACTAACCACCACCATCAACGCATTCATAAATTAAATGCTCCAACCCGTTCATAAATTAACTAACCCATCCTCACCTTATCCCAACCTCAACTAACCACCTTAACCACCACCACTAACCCAACCTTAACCTAACCTGCCGCAGTGACCGGACAACTATTGTACAGTTTTTTCCAGCGGCCGCATCCGGGGGGGGCCCTTCCCGCGGATCCCGGGGGTGGGGGGGGGGTGGGGGTTCCCTCCCGTGGCCGGCCTTCGGTCCCGCGGACCTGGGGGTGGGGGGCACTTTTAAATTCACTGTAATGTTCAACTGTGCTAGTTCAGAATTTTCAAGTGCTTTTTCTGTTGTTTTCAAGTGTTGTTTTCAAGTGCTCTTGTTGTTGTTGTATAGAAAAGTGTTTAAAGACAATAAGTGTGTTGTACAGAAAAGTGTTGATGATGGACAAAAAGTGTTTTTAAAGACAATATGCGTTGCTCTTCATGGACAAAAAAAGCGTTTTTATTTAAGTTGTACATAAAGTGTCATTTTTATCGTTGCAGTTCATGTTGATCAAATAGAGTTTTCATGCAGTGCCGAAATAAATGCTGCCATGAAATATTGTTGTTGTCAACTGTTCTTGATGAACAAGTGTTATTCATATCGTTGTCATTTGCAGTTCATGTTGAACAAATATTTGTTTTCATGCAGTGCCGAAATAAATGCTGACATGAAATATTGTTACTCTTCGTGTTAACGTACTAGATAGATCTATGGGAAAATTATTGCTACTACTACTTATTCATTGGACACGTATGATTTACAGTTAGTTGTATTCCAACTGTTGTCAACAGCAGCAGCAGCAGCAGCAGCATATATCAATTTAAAACACCCTTCAGGTCGTTTCTGTGTGGGCCCTCAATGTCGGGGAAAACAACACTCTTAACTAGAATAATTAAAAATTGCGATAAAAAGTTTTTGGAAAAACCGAAAAAAATCTACTATTGCTATAGTATTTGGCAGGAGTCCTATGATCAAATAAAAGCAATTGCCACAACCATACCAATACAATTCATACGGGGACTTGATGTTTTCAATAGTATTGAATCGAACTCGTGGTTGATTATTGATGATTTGGCTGAATCCATTGAACAGTTCTCACAGGAAATGCTACAACTGTTCACTGTTCGCTCCCACCATGAACACATTTCCGTAACCCTAGTTCTACACAATCTGTTTCATCAGAGCAAATGTATGCGAACCCTTGCTTTGAATTGCACCATCTATATTATCTATCAAGTTGTTCGTGATTCTAGCTCGCTCATAACTCTCAATAAACAGATATATCCCCGGCGCCCCTAAATTTCTGTTGTCAGCGTACACTCAGGCGACTAGCAAGCCCTACGGTTACATTTTGCTGGATCTTAATCAGAGCACACCCGAGGATCTACGTGTAATCACCGACATTTTCAACAATGAAATTACAGTATATCTTCCGGTGAACAGTAGAAAAGGCTATTAGTTGGCGTTATGACACTGAAGAAACTACACGAACAACGGCATTTATTTTCCGTTTTAAGCACTTCAAAACCCTTGCTTAGGAAGGCCATACTCAAAAATGGTGTTGACAATGATTTCATTAATGTAATATCTGAACTTTGTTTAAATTTAACTGAGGGCACTGTTCAACTGCCTGAAGGTGTTAGACAACAGACGAAGCAACATCGTTCCACTGTACGCGCCTTGGCTTGTAAAAACAAGGGAAAAATTTTTAAAAGAAAACGGCTCCTTCAAGTGGGCGGTAGCTTTTTCACACTTTTACTGCCAATAATTGCAGGACTTGTAAACAGTTTTCTTTAGAAAATGGCAAAACCCTATAAATTGACACCATTTGAACTTGTCCTCTCGCCCATCGAACATTTTGAAGACAATCTAAGAAAATTCATTAATGATGAGAATATTGCCGATGACAAAAAACTGCTTTTACTTCAAGATGCATTGCGACGTGTGGACAAACATAAACCTTATCGTGAGAGACCCATCGCCGCCGCCACTGATCCCTCTAAACAGGAAACATCTCCTCAAGATTCTGCAGCACTGCAATAAAAGGAGAAGGAATTGAATTCAATTGTATCAAAAATTGGAAACCTATTGCCAGTGACCTATCGAGATTAGAGTAAAAGAGTATTATCTTATCTCATGTTGGAAACTGCTGAATATCAAGTTCAAGTCGATAGCACAGG
>JAPEVW010000844.1:0-42125 GCA_027921565.1 Artemia sinica | reverse complement strand
TTTTATGAAAAAAAAGTAGAACAGAAAGTAGAAACTCAGAAAAGAACTGGGTTTTTATATTGGTTTGTGTTGGGTTGCTCCGGGGGGGAAAAAGAAAACAAGATATTCCGATAATCGCACTTCCTTCTTGAGCGCAACTTATGCTATACACCGCTTACTCTCAGTTAAAAATTTATTGAACAAAGTAGAACAGAAGTTAGAAAGTAGAGAACTAGAAAAAAAGTAGAACTGGTTTTATATTGGTGTCTTGCTTCGGGAAAGAAAACCAAGATATTTCCGATTTGTGCATACTTGAGCAACTGGCTATACACCTTTATCTCAGTTAAAAATCTGTGAAGTAGAACAGACAGACGACAGAAGTAGGAACTGTTAGAACTGGTTTTGTATATTGGTGTCGTTGTTTTTGCTCGGCGGGAAAGGGGAAGGAAAAGAAAAAAAGGAAGGGAAAAAGAAAGAAAAACAAGATATTTATTTCCGAATTGTGTTTTTGCACTCTGAAGGCAATCTGCTTGACCCTAGACACCTTTTTTACTTCAGAAGTTTTTTTTTTTAAATTTTGTGAAAAGGTTTAGAACAGAAACAGAAAGTTAGAAAATGGTTTTATAATTGGTGTTTGCTTTGGAAAGAAAAGGAAACAAAGGAAAAGGGAAAAGGGAAAAGAAAAAGAAAAAGAACTTGGGAAAAGAAAAGGGAAAAGGGGAGCGAAAAAAAAAAGAAAAGACAAAACAAGGATATTTCCGATTGCACTCCTTGTTGCACTTGAGAAGCAACTGCTGTTTGCTCTATACACCGCTCTTCTTTACTCTCACGTTTAAAATTATGAAAGATTTTATGAACTGTGAAAAGTTCAGTTTAGTAGAATAGAAAACAGAAACAGAAGAACAGAAAGTTTAGAACTAGAAGAAGTTAGAAACTGGTTTTATATTGGTGTTGACTCGGAGAAAGGGAAAGAAACAAGATCTTTTCCGATCTATTTTGCACTCTTGAGCAATGCTTGCTCTTATACAACCTTTACTCTTCAGTTGTTAAAATTTGTGTGCGAAGTAGAGAAAAGAAGTTGAAACTGGTTTTATATGGTGTGCTTTGCTTTGGAAAGAAGAAAAACAAGATATTTCCGATTGCACTTCCTTGAGCGAAGCAACTGCTTTACTCTGTGCTTGCTATACCCAACCGCTTTCGCTCTCGCTCTTACTCTCAGGTTTAAAAATTTATGACAGTAGTAGAACATGAAGTCGAACTGGTTTTTATATGGGTTTGCTCTCGGAAAGAAAAACAAGAATATTTCTGATAGCACTTGGCAAACTGCCTGCTATTACACCTTACTATCTAGTTTAAAATTTTGTGAAGTAGAACAGAGAAGAGAAAATGGTTTTATATTGGTGTTGCTCGAAAGGAAAGAAAACAAGATATTTACGATAATTGCACTTGAGAAACCTGCCTGCTATACAACGCCTACTCTCAGTTTTAAAAATTGTGAAGTAGAACAGAAGTAGAACTGGTTTTATATTGGTGTTGCTTGGAAAGAAAACAAGATATTTCCGAGCACTTGAGCAACTGCAGCTAACACCGCTTACTTCTCAGTTAAATTGTGAAGTATAGAACAGAAAGTAGAATGGTTTTTAGATTGTGTGTCGGAAAAAGGGAAGAAAACAAGATATTGTCCGATTGCACTTGGAGCAAAGCAATGGATGACTGTGCTATACAACGCTTTACCACAGCGCATCTTACTATCAGTTAAAATTTTCTTGAAAAGTAGAAACAGACATGTAGAAAAGAGCAAAATGTTTTATGTTGGTGTGTTTGATAGGAAAAGAAAACAAGATATTTCAGAATGCCCAATATTGAGAAAACCTGGCTGTCTGCTTTACGCTATGTTCTGCTATCACACCGCCTACTCTCAGTTTTAAAATTTTGTGACAAAGTAGAGAAACAGAAGTAGAAAAGAAACTGAGAACTGGTTTTATAGTGGTTGTTATGTTGCTCGGAAAAAAAGGAAAGAAAGAGAACAAGATATTTCCGCCGACTTATCGATTGAGTGCACTTGAGCAAGCACACTGCTTTTTGCTATACCACCGATACTCACAGAGTTTTACAATTTTATTGAAAAAAGTTAGAACAGAAGTAGAAGTAGAACTGTGGTGTTATATTGGTAGTTGCTCGAAAGAAAACAAGATATTCCGAGAATGCACTTGAGAATGACTGTATACACCGCTTACTCAGTTAAAATTTATTGAAGTAGGAATAGAACAGAAGTAGAAACTGTTTTATATTGGTTGCTGTTGCTCGGAAAAGAAAAACCGAGATATTTCCGATACACTGAGCAACTGTGCTTACACCTTACTCTCAGTTAAAATTTATGAAGTAGAACAGAAGGTAGAACAACTGGTGTTTTATATTGGATTGTTGCTCGGAAAAGAAAGAAAGCCAGATGAAATTTCCGATGCACTTTGAGCAACTTGGCGACGTCTCTTGGTCTGCTATACACCTGTACTCTCAGTTTAGACAATTCTTCTGTGAAGTAGAACAGAAGTAGAACTGGTTTTATATTGTGTTGCCTCGGAAAGAAACAAGGATATTTCCGATGCAACTCTGCAAACTGTGCATACACCGTTACTTCTCAGTTAAAATTTTTGAAAGTAGAACAGAAAGTAGAACTGGTTTTATATTGGTGGTTGATCGCGAAGAAAACAAGATATTTCCGATGCACTTGAGCAAAATGCTGCTATACACCTTTACTCTCAGTTAAAAATTTGTGAAGTAGTACAAAAAGGGGGAACCAAAAAGTAGAACTGGTTTATATTGGTGTTGTCTCGAGAAGAAAAACAAATATTTCCGATGCACGTGAGCAACTGCTGCTATAGACACCGCTTACTCTCAGTTAAAATTTGTTGAAAGAGAAACATAAGTAGAAACTGGGGGTTTAATATGTGCTGTGTTTGCTTGCGTAAGAAATACAGCAAGATATCTTCCGAATGCACTCTTGCGCAAAATTGCTTGCTATATACACCACTTACTCTCAGTTTAAAATTTTGAAGTAGGAACAGAAAGTAGAACTGTTTTATATTGGTGTTGCTCGGAAAGAGACAAGACAAGATATTTCCGATGCACTTTGAGCAAGCTTATGCTATACACCGATTACTCTCAGTCTAAAAATTTATGAAGTAGAACAGAAGCTAGAACTGGTTTTATATTGGTGTTGTCTGCGGAAAGAAAAATCAAATATTTCCGATGCACTTGAGCAACTGCTGCTATAGCACCGCTTACCTACCTCAGTTAAACTTTGTGAATTAGAACAGAAGTAGAACTCGGTTTTTATATTGGTGTATGCTCGGAAGAGAAACAAGATATTTTCCGATGCACTTGAGCGACTGCAGGCTATACACCGCTTACTCTCAGTTAAAATTTCGTGAATGTAGAAACAGAAGTAGAACTTGGTTTTATATTGGTGTTGTCTTGGAAGAAAACAAGATATTCCGTATGTCACTTGAGCAACTTGCTGCCTATAGCCACCGCCTTACTCTCAGTTAAAATTTAGAAGTCGGGCAGAAGTAGACACTGTTTTTATATTTGTGTTGCTCGTGGAAAATAAAACAAGATATTTTCCGATTGCACTTGAGCACTGCTTTTTTTTTTTTTTTTGGGGAATTTACTACACCGCTTAACTTCTCAGTTAGAATTTGTGAAGTAGAAAACAGAAGTAGAACTGAGTTTTTTATATTGGTGTTGCTCGGAAAGAAAAACAAGATATTTCCGATGCACTTGAGCAACTGCTGCGATACCGAAACACCGATTACTCACACTGTTTAAATTATGTTAAGGTATAACAGAAGTAGAACTGGTTTGTAATATTGTGTGTTCGCTCGGAAAGAAAACAAGATATTTCCGATGCACTTGAGGCAACATGCGTGTTGCTGCTATAACACCGCTTACTCTCAGTTAAAATTTGTGAATGTAGAAACATAAGTAGTCACTGGCTTTGTATATTGGTGTTTTGGCTTCGTGGAAGAAGAAAACGAGATATTTCCGATGCACTTGAAGCAACTGCTGCTTATACACGCTTATACTCGCAGTTCAAAATTTTATGAATGTATTAACCATACATGATAAAAAATAACACCATCAAAGTAGAACTGGTATTTATATTTGGGTGTTGCTCCGGTAAAGAAAACAAGATATTTTCCAGATGCCTTTGGAGCAACTTCTGCTTATATCACCTTTACTCTCAGTTAACATGTGGTGAAGTTAGAAAAACAGATTAATTTAGAACTGGTTTATATATTCGGTGTTTGCCTCGGAAAGAAAACTAAGATATTTCCGATGCATCTTGTGAGCAACTGCCTGCTATACACCTGCTATACTCCCCCTTAAATTTCTGAAGTAGTTAAATTTGTGAAGTACGAACAATAAGTAGAATCTGGTTTTATATTGGTGTTGGCAGGGATAGATGGGAAATAAACAAGAATATACTATCCGATTCACTTGAGGCAACTTGCTGCTATCACAAACCTTACTCTCAGTTTAAAAATTTGTGAATTCGAAACAGAAGTAGAACATGATTATAATATATTGGGGTTCTCGGAAAGAAAAAACAAGATATTTCGCGATGCTCGCACTTGAGCCACTGTGTTCTGCTATACACCGCTTACTCTCAGTTAAAATTTTGTTAAGTAGAACAGAAGTATAACTGGTTTTATATTTGTGTTGCTCGGAAAGAAAAACAAGATATTTCCGATGCACTTGAAGCAGCTGCTGCCTATACACCGCGCTTACTCTCATTTAAAATTTGTGAAGTCAGAACAGAAGTATAGACACTGGTTTTTATATATATTGGTTTTGCTTTTGGAAAGAAAACAAGATATTTCCGATGCACTTGAGCAACTGCTGCTATACACCGCTTACTCTCATTTTAAAATTTGGATGAAATAGAACAGAAGTAGAACTGGTTTTATATTGTTGTTGCTCGGAAAGAAAACAAGATATTTCCGATGCCACTTGAGCAACTGCTGCTATTACACCGATTCCTCTCAGGTAAAATTTGTGAAGGTTAGGAACAGAAGTAGAAACTGGTTTTATATTGGTGTTTGCTCGGAATAGGAAAACAAGTATATTTCCGATGCACGTTTGAGCAAACTGCTGCTTATCACGCTACTCTCAGTTCAAATTTATGAAGTAGTTAAAAAGTTGTGAATTAGAACAGAAGTAGAACTGGTTTTATATTGGTGTTTGCTTGGAAAGAAAACAAGATATTTCCGATGCACCTTGAGCAAACTGCTGCTATACACCGCTTACCTCTCAGTTAAAGTTTTATTATGAAAGTAGAACGAAGTAGAACTGTTTTTATTAGTGGTGTTGCTGCTGGAAAGAAAACAAGATATTTCCGATGCACTTGAGCAACTGCTGCTATACGAACCTGCGTTACTCTCAGTTAAAATTTGTTGATATTAGAACAGAAGTAGAAAAACTGGTTTTATATTGGTGGTTGCTTCGAACAAGTAGAAATGGTTTTATATTGATATTGCTCCCGGTGCAAGAAAACAAGATATTTTCCGATGCACCTGAGCAACTGCTGCTATACACCGCTTACTCTCACGTTAAAATTTATGAAGTAGAACAGCAAGTAGAACTGGTTTTATTATTGTGTTGCTCGGAACGAAAACAAGATATTTCCGATGCACTTGAGCAAATGCTGACCTGCTCGTATACAACGCTTTACTCTCAATTTAAAATTTGTGAAGTAGAACAGAAGTAGAAACTGGGTTTATATATGCTGAGTCGTTGCTCGGAAAAGAATACAAGATATTTCCGATTGCACTTGAGCAAACTGCTGCTATACCACCGCTTACCCTCAGTTGAAAATTTATGAAGTAGAACAGAAGTACGCAACTGGTTTTTATATTGGTGTTGGTCGGAACTTACACACACAAAAGATACTTACACGATGCACTGAGCACAAAAGCTTACACACATACACGGCTTACTCTCTACAAACTACAAAAAAAATTACACAGCACACCCACCAGAACTTACACACTGGTTTTAAACTGGTGTTGCTACGGACACGAATACAAGATATTTTCCGAAACACTGAGCAAATAACGATACACACACGTTACACTCAGTTAAATCTTACACGCACAGTAAAAACTTACAGTACACACATGTTTTGTACTGGGTTGGACTACGAAAAACTTACACACCAAAAAAACTTACGATGCACTTGAACAGCTGCTGCTACAACACAATCTTACAACGCACAGTTAAAAACTTACATGACAGTTACACAAGACAACTTACACACACACACAAAAACTTACTACACACACACCAAAAACTGACACCACACACACAAATCTTACTCGCCCACAAAAACTTGAGCACCATGCACCACCACACACAAACTTACACTACACAGTCAAAACACCTGACACACAGGACAGAAGTAGAACTGGTTTTATCATTGGTGTTGCTCTTTATCTTGACACACCACACACACCACACACACACACACACACACCAACAAAGATAGTTACGACGCACTTGAAGCAACTGCTTACACTATTACAACAAAACTTACTACTCAGTTACACATTGTGAACTTACACATCACACATAAAAGCTGGTACACACACAAAAAAACCTTACAACACACACACACACAAAATCTTACGACGCACGATGCAAAAACTTACACTACACACAAAAACTTACACACCCACACAAAAACTTATGGAAGTACAAAAAAACTTACAACACAGCAAAAAACCTGTACACACACACAACAACTTTACACACAACAAAAACTTACACCATGCACAAAAAATTAACAAACACACAAAACTGTACACATACACACAAAAACTTACACACAAAAAAAAATTGTGACACAGTAGAACAGATGGTAGAACACACACACACAAATCTGTACACGCTCGAAAAACTTACACACACACAAAAATCTGTACACACACACTTGCGAAAAACTTACACTATACACACAAAATCAAACTTCAAACACACAAAAAAAACTTTACACACACACCACAGACACACCCAAAAACTTACACACGACATGTATGCTTTACAAGACAATACTTACACCAATTTCCAAAAAAAACTTGAGCACCACACTGACTGCTACACACAGATTACTACACACACAAAACTTATGAAGTACACACACAAGTAGAATACTTTACCCTTACACAAAAAAAACTTACTCGGACACACAAAACAAGATACTTACACCACACACAAAACTGCACACACACAAGAGGAACTTACACACACAAAATCTTACACGCACACAAAAACCCTGACACACACACACAAAAACTTACACACACACGAACAAAACTGGTACTGCACACAAAGACAAACTTTACAACACACAACTGCGATACACAAAAAACTTGAGCACACGGGCTTCCAACAATATCCTTTACACACAGTAAATTTGTGACTATACACACAGTAGACAATAGCGTTTGTAATACAAAAACTTACATACACACACACACAACACCACACAAAAATCTTACGACTCAAGTTTTAAACAACTGTACACACAACAAAACTTACACACACATAATTTCAAAAAAACTTACAAACACAAAGAAATCTTACACAGCACAAAAAAACTAGTAGCAGCACACACAACAACTTACACACACACAAAAACTGCTACTACAACACAACAAAAACTTACTACATACAGTTAAAACTTGTGACAGTACCCACAGAAGTAGAACTGGTAACACAACACAAAAAACTTACGGACACACCACACACACACATAATCTACACGCATTGCAAAACTTACACACACACAATTAAACTTACCATACACAAAACGTTACACATACCACACAAATATAAAACTTATCACACACAAAAAAAACTTACACACACCACAGTAGACACAAAACTTACACACACATGTGGCACGGAAGAAATACTTAAGACATTTCACAAAAAAACTTGAGCACACTGCACTGCTACGACAACTTACACACGTGACAAAATTGTCACAGTACACAGAAGTAAACGGGTACACACACACACACTCACACAAAAACTTAATACACACACAAAAATACTTACACACAAAAAAAAACTTGAGCAAACTGCAGCTGCACACACACACTATTAACAATCACACAAAATCTGTGACACGCACACACAAAACTTACACACACTGGTTCAAAACTTACACACACACAAAAACTTACAACACACAATTAATTACAACACACACTTGAGCAAAATCTTACTGACGACACAAAAACTTACAACACACACAAAAACTTATGAAGTACACACAAAAACTTACACACATGGTTAAAAACTGGTACAGCACGGACACTACACAAGATACTTAAAACCCCAGCAAAACTTGAGCACACTACTGCTACAAAACTTTACACACAACACCACAAACTTACATGACCCACCATAAAAAAACGAGATGGTGCGTGTAAGATTTTTGTGTGGTGTGTGTTGCTGTCTGTGTAATTTTTTTTGTGTGGTGTGGTTTTTGTGTTGTGTGTAAGTTTTTTTGTGCGTGTAAGATTTTGCGTGTATGTGTGTGTGGTAAGTTTTTTGTGTTGTGTAAGTTTTTTGTGTGTATGTGTAAGTTTTTGGTGGTGTAAAGTTTTGGTGTGTGTGTGTGTGTGTAAGTTTTTTTGTGTGTGTAAGTTTTTGTGTGTGTGTGTAAGTTTTTGTGTGTGTGTAAGTTTTTGTGTGCGTGTAAATTTTGTTGTGTGTGTGTGTGTGTAAGTTTTTGTGTGTGTGTGTAAGTTTTTTTTGTGTGTGTAAGTTTGCGTGTTTTGTTGTGTGTGTAAGTTTTTTGTGTGTGTGTAAGTTTTTTGTGTGTGTAAAGTTTTTGTGTGTGTGTGTGTGTAAGTTTTTTGTTGTGTGTAAGTTTTGTGTGTGTGTGTAAGTTTTTTGTGTGTGTGTAAGTTTTTGTGTGCGTGTAAGATTTTGTGGTGTGTGTGTGTAAGTTTTATTTGTGTGTGTAAGTTTTTTTGATGTGTGTAAGTTTTTGTGTGTGTGTAAGTTTTTTGTGTGTGTGTGTAAGTTTTTGTGTTGTGTGTGTAAGTTTTGTGTGTGTGTGTAAGTTTTTGTGTGTGTGTAAGTTTTTGTGTACCTGTGTGTAAGTTTTTTTGTGTGTGTGTAAGTATTTTTTTGTGTGTGTGTGTTGTAAGTTGGGTTTTGTGTGTGTGTGTGTGTAAGTTTTTGTGTGTGTGTGTAAGTTTTTGTGTGTGTTGTAAGTTTTTGTGTGCGTGTAAGATTTTGTTGTGTGTGTGTGTTGTAGTTTTTTTTGTGTAGTTGTGTAATTTTGTGTGTGTGTGTAGGTTTTTTCGAAATACACAAGTTTTTAAGTTTTACACAAGTATTTGTGTGTAAGTTTTTTTGTGTGTGTGTGTGTAAGTTTTTGTGTGTTGTGTAAAGTAGTAATGTGTGTAAGTTTTGTGTGTGTGTGTAAGTTTTTTTTGTGTGTGTAAGTAATTTTTGTGTTCAGTGTAAGTTTTGTACTGTGTGTGTGTAAGTTTTTTGTGTGTGTGTAAGTTTTTTGTGTGTGTTGTTAAGTTTTTTGTGTGTGTAAGTTTTTTTGTTGTGTGTAAGTTTTGTGTGTGTAAGTTTATTGTGTGTAAGTTTTTGATGGTGTAGTTTTGTTGTTTAATCGTGTAAGTTTTTTTGTGTGTGTGTGTAAGTTTTTGTTTGTGTGAAGTTTTGTCACGTGTGTAAGTTTTTTTGTTTAGCGTGCAACCTTGTGTGTGTGTAAGTTTTTTTGTGTGTGTAAGTTTTTTTTGTGCTATGTTTACAGTTTTTGTGTGTGTGTAAGTTTTTGTGTGTGTGTAACGTTGATGTGTGTCCCAAGTTTTTTGTGTGTGTTAAGTTTACACTGGTTGTTGTTTGGTGTGTGTAAAAAACACATGTGTGACACAAAAAATTTGTGTAAAAACTTTGTAAAACCACACACAAGTGTGTTGTGTGTGTGTGTAAGTTTTTGTGTGTGTTGTTTGTTGTGTAAGTTTTTTTTTGACTTGTACACACAAAAAAAGTTTACACACACACAAAAACTTACACATAACACACAAAAAAACTGTACACACACACACACACACAAAATCTTACAGTGTACAAAAACTTAAACCACACAAAAATCTGTGTACACACACACACAAAAACTGTACAACACACAAAAAGGTTTTTGTGTTACACACAAACACACAAAAACTTACACACACACAAAAAATACTTACACACAAACACACACAAAAACTTACACACACAAAATTTTGTACACACACACACACACACAAAAACTTACACAACACAACAAAAAACTTACACAACACACAAAAAACTTACACACACACAAAAAAACTACACACACAAAAAAACTTACACACACACACACAAAAAACTTACACACACAAAAAAAACTTACACACCACACACACAAAAACTCAACAACACACACACAAAAAACTTACACACACACACACAAAAACTTACACACACAAAAAAACTTACACACACACATACACAAAAACTTACACACACACAAAAACTTACACATACACACACAAAACTTACTTACACACAAACAAAACTTACACACACAAAAAACTTACACACACACACAAAAATACTTAACACACAAAAAAAACTTACACACACACAAAAAACTTACACACACAAAAACTTACACATACACACATCCAAAAACTTACACACCACAAAAAACTTACACACACACACACACACAAAATTTTACACCACAACACAAAACTTACACACACACAAAAAACTTACACACACATACAAAAACTTACACACACAAAAAACTTACACACACACACACACAAAATCTTACACACACACAAAACTTATACACACACACAAAAACTTACACACACTTCTCCCCCCAAAAAACTTACACATACACACAAAAACTTACCACACACACCAAAAAAACTTACACACACACACAAAAAAACTTACAACACACACAAAAAAAAACTTACACACACACACACAAAAACTTACACACACACACAAAAAACTTACTCAACACACAAAAAAACTTACACACACAAAAAAAACTTACAAAATTTACACACACACACAAAAACTTACAATTTTTTGCACAACAAAAACTTACACACACACACAAAAACTTACACACAAAAAAAACTTACAACAAACACACAACACACACAAAAACTTACACCACACACAAAAGTTTTTACACAGGTGTGTACAAACCACACACAAAAACTTTTTGGTGTGTGTACACAAATGTACTGTACTACACTTCTATTACTTACCACACATACACATTATGTTTTAAAACTATACAAGTTTTTTCGACACAAAAACTTACACAACCATAGTGTTTGTAACTTCAGTTTTATTGTGGACCAAGAAAATTTTTAAACCAAACCAACACAACATACACAAAAACTTACACACACACACAAAAAAAACTTACACACACAAAAACACTACACACACAAAAAAACTTACACACACACAAAAACTTACACACACTCAAAAAACTTACACACACACAAAAAACTTACACACACAAAAACTTACTTACACACACAAAAAAAACTTACAACAAAAAAACTTACACACACAAAAAACTTACACACACACACAAACACTTACACACAAAAAAACTTACACACACACAAAAACTTACACACACACACAAGTTTTACTTACACACACAAAAATACTTACACACACAAATATTTACACGCCAAATATTTGCATATTTTAATCGTATTTTTAGCAACAATACATTTTGAACCACAAAAACTTACAACACACACAAAAAACTTACACACACATAAAAACACACAAAAAAAACTTACACACACAAAAAAACTTACACACACAAAAAAACTTACCACACACACACAAAAAACTTACACACACACAAAAACTTACACACACACACTTTTACACACACAAAAAAAACTTACACACACACACAAAAACTTACACACACACAAAAACTTACACACACACAAAAAAAAACTTACACACACACACAACACACAGTGTAAACTTACACACACACAAAAACTTACACACACAAAACCACGGTGTTACACACACAAACTTACACACACACACACACACTTACACACACATAACAACACATAAAAACTTACACACACACACAAACTTACACACACACACAAAAACTTGACACACACAAAAAAAAAACTTACACACACACACACACACAAAACTTACACACACACACAAAAAGTTTTTACACATAATGTGTGTACACACACACAAAAAACTTACCACACACACAAGTTTTATCACACACACAAAACTTAAACGTACATACACCACACAAAAACTTACACACACAAAAAAAGTTTGTTACACACACACACAAAAACTTACACACACATACACACAAAAACTCATTACACACCCACACAAAAAACTTACACACACACAAAAAACTTACACACAAAATAAAAACTACACCACACATACAAAACACACACACAAAAAAACTTACACACACACACAAACACACAAAAACTTACACACACACACAAAAATACTTACACACACAAAAAAACTTACACACACACAAAAACTTACACACACAAAAAAACTTACACACACACACACACACACAAAAAACTTACACACATGTACAAAAACTTACACACATACACACAAAAACTTACACACACACAACAAAAACCTTTGTACACACACACAAAAAAATACACACACACAAAAACTTACACACACACAACTCACAGACCAAAAAAACACACTCAAAACTTACACACACACACAAAAAAACTTACACACACACACAAAAACTTACACACACACAAAAACTTACACACACACAAAAAAACTTACACACACACACACACAAAATCTTACACGCACACAAAAACTTACACACACAAAAAACTTACACACACAAAAACTTACACAACAACTTACACACACAAAACACTTAACTTACAATACACACACACAAAAACTTACACACACACAAAAACTTACACATACACACAAAAAACTTAAACACACAAAAAAACTTACACACACACACACACAACACAAAACTTACACACGCACACAAAAACTTACACACACAACAAAACTTACACACACACACACACAAAAACTTAACATACACACAACAAAAAAACTTACACACACAAAAAAACTTACACACACACACACACACAAAATCTTACACACACAAAAACTTACACACACACAAAAACTTACACACACACAAAAAACTTACACACACACAAAAAAACTTACACACACACAACACACAAAAACTTACACACACAAAAAACTTACACACACACACAAAAAAACTTACACACACAAAAAAACTTACACACACAAAAAAACTTACACACACACACACAAAAACTTACACACACAAAAAAACTTACACACACACACACACACACACAAAACTTACACACACACAAAAACTTAAGACACACAAAAACTTACACACACATAAAAACTTACACACACAAAAATTTTACACACACACACACACACAAAAACTTACACGCACACAACAAAAACTTACACACACACAAAAACTTACACACACACACAAAAACACTTACACACACACACAAAAACTTACGCACAACACACACACAAAAATACTTACACACACAAAAAAACTTACACACACACAAAAGAACTTACACACACACACACACAAAAACTGTACACATAACACACAAAAAAACTTACACACACAAAAAACTTACACACACACAAAAAAAACTTACACACACACACACACACAAAAACTTACACACACACAAAAAACTTACATGTGTGTCGCACACAAAAAACTTACACACACACATCAAAAACTTACACACACAAAAAAAACTTACACACACACACACACACACACACAAAAACTTACACACACACAAAAAACTTACACACACACAAAAAAACCACACACACACTTACACACACACACTAGTACAAAAGTACTACTTGTGTGTTTGTAAGTTTACTACCGCTGTGTGTTTACAATTAATGCTGTGTGTAAGTTGATTTTCGAATACAACACACATATTTTTTAGGTTTGCATAACTTCATCTTATTTGGACCAAGAACATATTTTTAACAAAAACTAAGGTGTGTTTGTGTACAAAAAAACTTACACACACACACAAAAAGTTTTTTAGACACACAAAAAACTTACACACACAAAAAAAACTTACACACACAGAAAAAACTTACACACACTCAAAAACTTACACACACAGTTTTTGTACACACACAAAAACTTACACACACAAAAAAGTTTTACACACACACAAAAAAAACTTATACAAACACAAAAAAGTTTTTTACAAAAAACACACACACACACACACAAAAACTTACACACACACAAAAACTTACAAGTTTTACACACAAAAAAAACTTGGTTGTGTGTGGTACAAAATCTTTCACGCACACAAAAACTTACACACACACAAAAACTTACACACACACACAAAACTTTTTGTGTGTTTACACACACACACACACACAAAAACTTACACACACAAAAAAACTTACACACACAAAAAAACTTACTGTGTTGTCAAAAACTTACACACACACAAAAACTTACACACACATAAAATTTTACACACACAAAAAACTTACACACACACACACACAAAAACTTACACACACACCAAAAATACTTTACACACACAAAAAAACTTTTACACACACACACAAAGTTTTTTACACACACACACACAAAAACTTTTGTTGTGTGTGTAAAAAACTGTGTATGTGTAACAAAAAAACTTACACACAACACAAAAACTGTGTGTGTAGTGTGTAAGTTTTGTCACACACACACAAAAAAAACTTACACACACACACACAAAATTTTGTGCACACAAAAACTTACACACACACAAAAACTTACACACACACACAAAAGTTTACACACACACAAAAAACTTACACACCACACAGTTTTTTACACACACAAAAAAACTTACACACACACACACACACAAAAAAAACTTGGACACACACACAAAAACTCAAACACACAAAAACATAACTTCAGTTTTATTTTGGACAAGTTTTTATTTTTAACACCAACTTACACAAAAAGTTTTTGTGTGTGTGTGTGTGTAAGTTTTTTTGTGTGTGTAAGTTTTTGTGTGTGTGTGTAAGATTTTTTTGTGTGTGTGTGTGTGTGTAAGTTTTTTTGTGTGTGTGAGTTTTTGTGTGTGTGTAAGTTTTGTGTGTGTAAGTTTTTTTTTGTTGTGTGTGTGTAAGTTTTTTGTGTGTGTGTAAGTTTTTTTGTGTGTGTGTGTGTTTTTGTTGTGTGTAAGTTTTTTGTGTGTGTGTAAGTTTTTTGTGTGTGTGTAGTTTTTTTGTGTGTGTTGTAAGTTTTTTGTGTGTGCGTGTAAGTTTTTTTGTGTGTGTAAGTATTTTTGTGTGTCTGTAAGTTTTTTGTGTGTGTGTGTGTGTGTGTAAGTTTTTTTGTGTGTGTAAGTTTTTTTTTTTATGTGTGTAAGTGTAAGTTTTTGTGTGTGTGTAAGTTTTTTTGTGTGTGTGTAAGTTTTTTTGTGTGTGTAAGTTTTTTTTTGTGTGTGTGTGTAAGTTTTTTTGTGTGTGTGTGTTTGTGGTTGTGTAAAATATGTTCTTGGTGTGATGAAGTTTTGCAAATCTAATGGTGTGTTGTTGTTATTGAAATGTGTCAAGTTTTGTGTGTGTTAATCGTATTTACAGTGGTAGTAACACACAGAAGTAGTGTACAGTAAGTTAAATTTAGTAACAAAAGCAGTAGTGTAAAAATTTTACTTAGTAGTAATGTAAACAAAAAATAGTTGTGTGTAGTAGTAGTATTTATAGCAGTAGTATTAGTACTAGTATTACTTTTGCTATTAGTAGTAGTAGTATTTTTGTGTGTAGCAGTATTAGTAGCACAGAGTAAGTAGTAGCAGTTTTACTGCTAGTGTGTAGTAGTAGTAAGTAGTAGTAACACACAACACCTAATCACAGGATGTGTAGTAGTAGTAGTAGTAGCCGTTTTACCATACCCAGGCTTGAAATCAATCCTTTATGATTTAAGGGATCGTCTCGTTACCATTTCGCTACGGCAACTTTTGTGAACAAGATATTATCAGCACATAACATGATTTTGCAAACAAATGATGGGCGGCGTCATAATCAAAAGTTACAACCATCACGGTTTTGGTAGCTGCAACCTAATAAAAGACGAACCAAAGCCACTGTACACCAACAAAAAATTGCTAGTTACATTTTTCTCATGATGTAATTAACACGGTGCTGTCCCAAATCACATTATCTCATTTTTTCACACTGGTTTCTTGCCTTTGAGGTTTTAAGCTTTTATTTTTCCTTTATGCAAGTCTTCTGTGATTGACTCACACAGTGTAAGTTTTTCATGTTTAACATTAAAAAGCTAAATTTTCACTGTGTGTTGCATTTTTGTGGGTTTGTGATGTAAAGCAGGGACAGATTAAAAACCTTACACCTAGTGTATGTTACAAAAATGTGGGTCAAAACTTGTTGTTGCTACACAAAAATGTGTTTGCTTTTCACAAACAAAATGTGTGTGCACTTTTTTGTTCAAATTGTGTGTTACCTAGAAACAAAACTTAAAAATTTACAAATGTAAAAAATTTTTGTGTCGTGTCAAAAGACAAAAAGTTAGCAAACTTGTGTGTGTGTCAAGTTTTATGTGCTAATGTGTACGAAAATATGCAAATATTTGGTGTGTGTAAAGTTTTTGTGTGTGTGTATTTTTGTGGTGTGTAAGTTTTTTTGTGTGTGTAAGTTTTTGTGTTGTTGTGTGTGTAAGTTTTTTTGTGTGTGTGTGTGTAAGTTTTTTTTTGTGTGTGTAAGTATTTTTGTGTGTGTGTAAGTTTTTGTGTGTGTGTGTGTGTGTGTAAGTTTTTTGTGTGTGTGTACGTGGTGTGTGTTTGTGTGTGTGTTTTTGTGTGTGTAAGTTTTTTTGTGTGTGTGTGTGTAAGTTTTTGTGTGTGTGTGTTTTAAGTTTTGTGTGTGTGTGTAAGTGTTTTTGTGTGTGTGTGTGTAAGTTTTTTTTTGTGTGTGTGTAAGTTTTGTGTGTGTGTAAGTTTTTGTGTGTGTGTGTAAGTTTTTGTGTGTGTGTGTGTGTGTGTGTGTAAGTTTTTTTTTGTGTGTGTAAGTTTTTGTGTGTGTGTAAGTTTTTGTGTGTGTGTGTAAGTTTTTGTGTGCGTGTAAGATTTTTGTGTGTGTGTGTGTGTAAGTTTTTTTGTGTTGTGTAAGTTTTTGTTGTGTGTATGTGTAAGTTTTTGTGTGTGTGTAAGTTTGTGTGTGTGTAAGTTTTGGGTGTTTTTTGTGTGTGTAAGTATTTTTTTGTGTGTGTAAGTTTTTGTGTGTGTGTGTAAGTTTTTGTGTGTGTGTAAGTTTTTGTGTGCGTGTAAGATTTTGTGTGTGTGTGTGTGTGTAAGTTTTTTTGTGTGTAATTTTTTTTTTGTGTGTATGTGTAAGTTTTTGTGTGTGTGTGTAGTTGTTTTGTGTGTGTGTAAGTTTTTTGTGTGTGTAACTTTTTGTGTGTGTGTTTTTGTGTGTAAGTTTTTTTGTGTGTGTAAAGTTTTTTTGTGTGTGTGTGTGTAAGTTTTTTTGTGTGTGTGTAAGAATTTTTGTGTGTGTGTGTAAGTTTTTGTGTGTGTGTAAGTTTTTTGTGTGCGTGTAAGATTTTTGTTGTGTGTTTGTGTGTGTGTAAGTTTTTTTGTTGTGTGTGTAAGTTTTTTTTGTGTGTATGTGTAAGTTTTTGTGTGTGTGTAAGTTTTTGTGTGTGTGTAAGTTTTTTGTGTGCGTGTAAGATTTTGTGTGTGTGTGTGTGTGTGTAAGTTTTTTGTGTGTGTGTGAGTTTTTTGTGTGTGTGTAAGTTTTGTGTGTTGTGTGTGTGTGTAAGTTTTTTTGTGTGTGTAAGTTTTTATGTGTGTGTGTAAGTTTTTGTGTGTGTGTAAGTTTTTGTGTGTGTGTAGTTTTTGTGTGTGTGTAAGTTTTTTTGTGTGTATGTGTAAGTTTTTGTGTGTTGTGTAAAGTTTTTACTGTGTGTGTAAGTTTTGTGTATGTCGTTTGTAAGATTTTTACATAAAGTGTGTGTTTTTTGGATGTGTAGTTTTTTTTGTGTGTGTGTAAGTTTTTTGTGTGTATGTGTAAGTTTTTGTGTGTGTGTAAGTCTTTGTGTGTGTGTAAGTTTTTGTGTGCGTGTAAGTTTTTGTGTGTGTGTTACAGTTTTGTGTGGTTGAACTTGTAGGTGTTGCAAGTTTACGTTAAAATATTGCAAATTTTTGGTGTGTAAATTTTTTGTGTGTGTAAGTATTTTTGTGTGTGTAAGTTTTTTTTTGTGTGTGTAAGTTTTTGTGTGTGATGTAAGTTTTTGTGTGCGTGTAAGATTTTGTGTGTGTGTGTGTGTAAGATTTTTTGTGTGTGTGTGTAAGTTTTTTGTGTGTGTGTGTAAGTTTTTCTGTGTGTGTAAGTTTTTGTGTGTGTGTAAGTTTTGTGTGTGTGTGTAAGTTTTTTTTTGTGTGTAAGTTTTTGTGTGTGTGTGTAAGTTTTTGTGTGTGTGTAAGTTTTTTGTGTGCGTGTAAATTTTGTGTGTACAGTATTTTTGTGTGTGTAAGTTTTTTTGTGTGTGTGTGAGTTTTTGTATGTGTTGTAAGTTTTTTGTGTGTGTGTAAGTTTTTGTGTGTGTGTGTGTAAGTTTTTTTTGTGTGTGTAAGTTTTTGTGTGTGTGTGTAAGTTTTTGTGTGTGTGTAAGTTTTTGTGTGCGTGTAAGTTTTTGTTGTGTGTGTGTAAGTTTTTTTGTGTGTGTAAGTTTTTTGTGTTGTGTAAGTCTTTTGTGTGTGTGTGTGTGTGTAAGTTTTTGTGTGTGTGTAAGTTTTTGTGTGTGTGTAAGTTTTTTTTGTGTGTGTAAGTATTTTTGTGTGTGTAAGTTTTTTGTGTGTGTGTGTGGTGTGTAAGTTTTTTTTGTGTGTGTAAGTTTTTTTTTGTGTGTATGTGTAAGTTTTTGTGTGTGTGTGTAAGTTTTGTGTGTGTGTAAGTTTTTGTGTGCGTGTAAGATTTTGTGTGTGTGTGTGTGTGTGGTAAGTTTTTTTGTGTGTGTAAGTTTTTTTGTGTGTATGTGTAAGTTTTTTTTGTGTGTAAGTTTTTTTGTTACACAAAAAAAAACTTACACACACACACACACACAAAATCACACACACACAGCAAACTTACACACACAAAAATAACTTACACACGCAAAAAATACTTACACACACAAAATTTGTACACGCCAAATATTTTGCATATTTTAATCGTCATTTTTAGCAACAAAATATTTTTGAACTACAAAAAACTTACACACACACAAAAACTTGCACACACATAAAAAACTTATACACACACAAAAAAACTTACACACACATAAAAACTTACACACACAAAAAAAAAACTTACACACACACACACACAAAACTTACACAAACACTTACAGTAGCGAAATGGTAACACACAAAAAAACTTCACAAAGGATATGACACACACAAAGCACACACAAAAAACGGCTACTACTACACACACAAACTGTGATTACACACACATCATTCAACTATACTACTACTACACACACAGCAGTAAAACTGCAACTACTAAAACACTGCACACACACAAAAACTGCTACACTAATACTACCTACTTCTAACAGCACAGTAATACTAGTACTAATGTACTACTGCTATAAAATACACACACTAAAAAACTTACACACACATTATACTCACTACACACAAAAAAACTTACTTTTTTACTACACTGGTACAAAAACTTACTATGTACTGTACTAACTTTTATTACTTACACACACAAATAAAATTACACACACAAAAACTCTACACATACAAAAAAACTTAACACACATTTTGAACCAAGTTTTACACACTTCAAAAAATTTACACACAGAACATAGTTTTTAAACCAAACCAAAAACACACACACACAAAAACTTACACACACACACAAAAAAAACTTAGACACACACAAAAACTTACACACACACACACAAAAACTTACACCACACAAAAAAAAACTTACACACACATAAAAAACTTACACACACAAAAAACTTACACACACAAAACTTACACAAACAAAAACTTACACACACACAAAAATTTACACACACAAAAAAACTTACACACACACAACAAAAATTACACCACACACACACACAAAAAACTACACACACACAAAAAAACTTACACACACAAAAATACTTACACACACACAACAAATATTTACACACAACAAATATTTTACACTTTTTGTTACAAAACACACAAAAACATTTTGACACACAACAAAAACTTACACCACACACAAAAACTTACACATACACACAAAAAAAAACTTACACACACACAAAAAACTTACACACACACACAAAAATCTTACACACACACAAAAACTTACACACACACAAAAACTGTTACACACACAAAAAAACTTACACACACACACAAAAACTTACACACACACAAAAACTTACACACAACAAAAAAACTTACACACACACACACACACACACACAAAATCTTACACGCACACAAAAACTTACACACACACAAAAACTTACACACACACACAAAAAAACTTACACACACAAAAAAACTTTACACACACACACACACACAAAATCTTACACACCACACAAAAACTTACACACACACAAAAACTTACACATACACACAAAAAAACTTACACACACAAAAAAACTTACACACACACACACAACAAAAATCTTACACGCATAACAAAAAACTTACACACACACACAAAAACTTACACACACACACACAAAAACTTACACATACACACAAAAAAACTTACACACACAAAAAAAACTTACACACACACACACACAACACAAAATCTTACACGCACACAAAAACTTACACACACACAAAAACTTACACACCCCACACACAAAAACTTACACACACAAAAAACTTACACATAATACACACAAAAAAACTTACACACACAAAAAAAAAAACTTCACACCACACACACAAAATCTTACAGCTGCACACAAAAACTTACACACACACAAAAAACTTACAACACACACACAAAAAACTTACACATACACACAAAAAAAACTTACACAAACCACACACACACACAAAAATCTTACATGCACACAAAAACTTACACGGACACACACAAAAACTTACACACACACACACACAAAAACTTAACACACAAAAAAACTTAAACACACACACACACACACACAAAAACTTACACACACACAAAAACTTACACATACACACAAAAAAACTTACAAACACAAAAAAAACTTACACACACACCACACACAACAACTATCTTACACGCACACAAAATCTTACACACACACAAAAAACTTACACCACGCTACACCCTACACAAAAACTTACACACACACAAAAAAACCTACCACACACACACAAACACACCAAAAACTTACACACACACAAAAAACTTACACCACATACAAAAACTTGCACACACACACACAAAAACTTACACAACACACAAAAAACTTACACGCACACACAAACAAAAACTCTTACACCACACACACAAAAACTTACACACACATAAAAACTTACAACACACATAAAAACTTAACACACAAAAAACTTACACACACACACACACACAAAAACTTACACACATACAAAAAAAATTACTATATACACACAAAAAAAACTTACACCACACACAAAAAAAAAACTTACCCCACACACACAACAAAAACTCACACCACAAAAAAACTTACACACACAAAAAAACTTACACCCACACAAATATTTACAACGCAAAATATTTGCATATTTTAATCGTATTTTTAGCATCAATACATTTTTGAAACCACAAGTTTGCTTACTTCATTGTCTTTTGCAGGGGGGGAGACAACAAACAAATTTTGAACCTTACATTTGTATATTTTTATTTTAATTCTAGGTAACACCACAATACTTTGAAACAGGGAAGTTGCATATTGTCATTTTTTTTTGAACAGCAACACACATTTTTCAACTAGCAAACAACAAGTTTTTTTGAACACACATTTTTTGCATATTTGTCTAGGTTGTAGGTTTTTAATTTCTGTCCCTTGCTTTAATCAAAAAACCCACAAAAATGCAACACTAAATGTGAACCAATTTAGTTTTTAATGTTAAAATATGAAAAAAATGTTGTACACTGCTGAGCTCAATCAGCAGAAAAGACTTGCATAAAGGAAAAATAAAAGCTAAAACCTCAAAGGCAAGAAACCAGTGTAATATAAATGAGATAATGTGATTTGGACAGCATCCGTGTTAATCATCATGAGAAATAATGTAACTAGCAATTTTTTTTATTGTTACTAAGTGGGCTTTGGTTCTCGTCTTTATTAGGTTGCAGCTACCTCACTTCAAACCGTGATGGTTGTAAAAACTTTTGATTATGACGCCGCCCATCATTTGTTTGCAAAATCATGTTATGTCTGATAATATCTTGTTCACTAAAAGTTGCCGTAGCGAAAAAAATGGTAACGAGGACGATCCCTAAATCATAAAGGATATGATTTCCAAGCCTGGGTATGGTAACGGCTACTACTACTACTATATCCTGTGATTAGGTTTTTATTACTACTACTACTACTACCACTAGCAGTAAAACTGCTACTACTTACTCTGCTGCTACTATACTGCTACTGCTAACTACTACTACTACTAATAGCAGCAGTAATACTAGTACTAATACTACTACTTGCTATAAATACTACTACTACTTTTACTATTAGTGCTACTATTACTACTACTACTGGTTTTATTACTACTAACTGCTGGTACTAAATTTATACTAGTACTGTACTACTACTTCTATTACTACCACTTGTAAAACGATTAATGCTAAAACTATGATATTTCGAATAACAACATATTTTGAACCATAGATTTGCAAAACTTCATCTTATTTGGGGACCAAGACACTTACACATACACACAAAAGAGATTTATTTCTAAAAGAGAATAAATTTTTCCACCAAAAACTGCATTTTTGATGTCTTTTTCACACTGCAGTCTTTCAAAAACATAATCGTAGTATACCAGTTATTATAACTTGCATACGCAACTTCCTTACACTAAATTCTTTTCCTACCCCGGAATCGAACCCGAGCCTGTTTTAAGTTGAAAGTTAACTATCCTAGCCACTAGACCATATTGAACCATAAAAGAAAGTATGATTTAAGAGCCATATGCGTTATTAATTATTTCACCATACCAATTATCATAAGGCCAAAACAAAAAATCGTCGACTTGCAACCTTACTTTTGACACAATTAGTTGAAATCTTCATTCAGGCTTAAAAAATGTTTTTGCTAGTTTACATAATAGGATCGATTGTGGTTCATTATAAAATTATAAAAGGTTTTAGAGCTTCTAATGTTCGAAGATTATAGAGTTAAAAATTTTTCCAATACTGTTCCTTAATCGTATGGGATAATTTTCCACACATTTTTATCACGTTCCTTAGACATCAATAAACTGAATGTATATTTGTATATTACTACTTGTCACTTGTGTCAGTGGAGTAAGGACTTTTCCATTTAGTACGGAATGATTTGAGTTCAAAATACTCCTGTGACACAAGATTGATCTTGAATGATATTCTTGAGCCCATACCTGAAATAAAACTTCGAAAGGAAAGTTACCCATGGGTGCCTGCAAGCATTCATCAACTATTACGAAACCCGTCCATCCCATTAAATTTACATTGAACGCAAGGAAAATATAATGGCTTGTAAATCAAGAAAAATGGCAGCTACTACACATTCTGCCTAAACGGGATATTTTATTTTTGTTTTTTTTTCTTTGTTTTCCAGAGATAGCTTGGCACTGGAACATCGTAGATAGTTGTTCAATGGCTCATTTTAAATGAAATTATTGGGTTACAAATCTATAGTAACTAAATAAATTATTTCTAAAAGAGAAATAAATTTTTCCACCAAATTTATAATAAAAGAACGAACTCTTACCTATACTTTAATAAGCATATACTAGTCAATGATATTTAGTAATGATATGGTTTTTTACTAAAAGCTGAATTACAAATTAAATAAAATGATCCCAGGTGAGTTGAACCACCAACCTTTCGGTTAAACGCCAAGTATTATTAATAAAATCCAAGATGTATTTTAAATGTGTGGTGGACGTTCTTTATTTCTGAAAATTAAAATCCAACTTTATTCAAAAATCAAATATTATTAGTCAAAATCACATGTATTTTAAACATTGGGTGTTCTTATTTCCGAAAACTAAAACCCGAACTTTAATTAAAATATCAAATATTATTAATAAAATCATATGTATTTTAAACGTGGATGTTCGTATTTCTTGAAACTAAAACCCAACTTTATTAAAAAAAATCAAATGGTTATGTATAAAAATCAGATATATCTTTTAAACTAGGATGTTCATATTTCTGAAAACTTAAACCCAACTTTATTTGAAAATTGGCAAAAATGTACCCATGAGGCCTTGGATCATCCCCCACCTCCCAAAAATATTAAAGTTAATCATTGGTTTCATACAACATACACCTATGAAAGACTATGAAACCTAGCTCAGAAAAGTGCGAAATTGTAAACGCAAGCATCCCAAATCATATGTTTCAGACAGCATACATCTATCTACGAAAGGCTAGAAAATCTACCTCAGAAAAGTCCAAAATCAGCACACTAGACATCCCGAATCATAAGTTTCATGCAACAACACACACCTACGAAAGTTAAGAAACCTAGCTAAAAAAAAAAAAAGCCTAAAATAGTAAACCAAATATCCCAAATCGTTAGTTTTTCAGACAACATACACCTAAACAGGCTAAGAAAACCTAGGTCAGAAAAGTGCGAAATAGTAAACCAAGCAACCCAAATCATAGGTTTCAGACAACACACATCTACAAACGTAAAAAAATCTAGCTTAAATGTGAATTTTTTTATGCTTTTAATTATGTTTTATGTCATTCTAAGAAAAAAAACAAATGTAGAAAAAGTTGAAATAAAAATTATCATGTTAAAAAAATAAAACTTCAAAAGTATTAAAAAAAATGGGGGGAGGTTTCCAAAAAGTTGGAGGGAGGGAGCCCTTGGAGTTTGGGAGCAGGGGACCTTGGATGTTAATAAGTCCTTGGTGGCTAGGGTTAGAGAAACTCCATGAAGTAATATGGTGCATTCCGAGAAATGAAAAACAAGGGGCTTGCTGAGTGATCAGGGAAAAATGCCGAAGGAAAAAGATAGTGGATGGATATTTAGAGAAAACGGAAGAAGAAGAAAGTGGTATTTTTCACGTGAAAAAAAACAAAACAACCATTTGTAAACTTTTTTTTTTTTAAGCTATCGTTTGAGAAAATGCATAGTGTACCATATAGTCAGTTTTATAAAAGGAATTTATGTATCTGTTTATTCATGAGATACTGCCGCTTCAAGATCGGGTAAGTCGCTTTACCCAAGATGAAGGTTCATAGTGCAAGCTTTGCTACGAATTAGTGATAAATGGCCTGAAGCACGAATTTTCAATTTTAAATATAATGGAAGGAATTGTGGATAAGTGTTTTAGTCCCTTAAGAGATCGTGGAGTAATTTCGAATACGAGGAAGATAAGATAAGGTTGACTAAATTTATCGAATCTTCCCTATACTAACTTGCATACGCAACTTTCACTATAGTTAAGAATACAGTATTTATATTATACATCATTATAGATTTATAAAAGGTTTCAAATGTTCGAAGATTATAGAGTTAAAAATTTTCCCACACCGGAATCGAACCCGAGTCCCGTTAAGTGAAAGTTAACTATCCTAGCCACTAGACCATATGGAACCATGAAGAGAATTATGATTTAAGAGCCATATGCATATTATTATTTCACATACCAATTATTAATAAGGCCAAAACAAAATCGTCGACTTTATCCGGGTTGCAGCGGTAGCTAGCAACCTAGTTAAGAGACGATCAGTCCAATGTTAAGAAATATAAAAACCCATAGCTCCTAAAAAAGGAGTCAGATCAAAACAAAAAGTACACCATTAGAACCGCCTTGTCCGAAACCCCTGTATAGGAAACTTTCTGTCCCTTGCTTGAACAGCAATGGAAAATATTGGCTTGAAAATCAAGAAAATTGACTTAACCACGTTATTCTCGTCAAAGGGATATTTTTTTCTTTTTTTTTTTTTTTTCTTTTTTGTATCCAGAGATAGCTTGGCACTGGAAACATCGTAGAGGGTTGTTCAATAGCTCATTTTAAAGGAAATTAATTGGGTTAAAAATCTATAGTAACTAAAATAAATTATTTCTAAAAGAGAATAAATTTTCCAATAAAAACTGTATTTTTGATGCAGTGACGTCATAATTACTATATAAGATCATCATAGTTTTTATATTAGAGCTATGACGTGAATAGAGTGACGTCATAATTAGTATATAAGGAAAGTCAAAACTGAAAATTCTCTCATTCTTGATTAGAATAATGGTTAGATCAAAGCAGGCTATACGCAAGTTGAAGAAAGAGTACTACACAACAACAACAGAGATAGTAACGTTTGAAAAGAAAAAAGCAAGGTATTCAACCGACCAGGTGTATCGAGAAGTATATACAATAAAGAACGACACCTAGCCTATGTTAACTGAAACATAAATAAAATTATATTATAATAAAGAACGACCTCTTGCCTAACTAAATTTTATAGGCCACTTAACTATTGTATAGGCTAGTACAGTTATTATATTTAAGGTCCAATATATTAAAATTTTTCCACTAAAAGACGGTCATTGGAATAAAAACCCAATACATACATTTTGATTTAGTTAGCTACTTGATTGTTTGAGGCTAGTCTCTTACTATTTCAAAGAAGAAAAAGCCGTAGGCTTTTTCTGTTTGTCCTGTTTGTATTAAAATTTTCCACTAAACAGACGGCCATTGAATAAAAACCCAATACATATACATTTGATTTAGTTTAGCTACAGGCATATCGACATTTATATAAAAGACGATCACTGAAATAACAAACCATTCCTTACATTGGACTTAGTTAGCTACTTGATTGTTTGAGTTTCGTCTCTTACTATTTTAAAAGAAGAAAAAGCCGTAGGCTTTTTCCTGTTTGTATTTATAGTGAAAAAACGAACTCAAGTCCAAAGAAAACTGTAACCCTGTGGTTCATTCATATTATCTGCATTATTTTAGCTAGAATGTAAATAAACAAGTTTCTTTTTTGTTAAATTTTAAATTGAAAAGATAGTGCTTTTAATTCAACATATTAAAAGTTCTCCCCGACGGGGAATCGAACCCCCTTCTCCCAGGTAACAAGTGGGCATGCTTACCATTAGACTATCGAAGACTTATAAAAATAAAGTTTACGTATAAGATATGATACATAAAGGATCTCGTATGTCAGTCAAGAGGATCTAATGTAGTATTCTAATTAATAGAAGTTTTTATTTAGACTTTAATAGATAAATTTTGTAAAAATTGCCTCAGGCAGGATTTGAACCTGTAGCCTTCGGAGTAGAATTCCAACACGCTATCCACTGCACCAGGCAGGCTTTCAAGGTCCCAATCTTTGAATGATTTATCTTTTACTTAATTTTATGGTAAAGATTGATCAATTACGTCATAATCGTTTTGGTTGTAGCCATCCGGTTGCAGCGGTAGCTAGCAACCTAGTAAGAGACGATCACCTCCAATGTTAAGTCCGGGTTGCAGCGGTAGCTAGAAACCTAGTAAGAGACGATCACCTCCAATGTTAAGAAATATAAAAACCCGTAGCTCCTAAAAAAAGAGTCAGATCAAAACAAAAGTACACCATTAGGAACCGCCTTGTACAAATCCTCCATAAAGGAAACTTACCGCCCTTTTGGCTTGAATAACAAAGAAAATATATTGGCTTGAAAATCAAGAAAATAGACTTTTACCACGTTATTCTCCCCAAACGGGATATTTTTTTCTTTTTTTTTCATTTTTTTTTTTCTTTTGTATCCAGAGATAGCTTGGCACTGGAACATCGTAGAGGGTTGTTCAATAGCTCATTTTAAAGGAAATTAATTGGGTTAAAAATCTATAGTAACTAAAATAAATTATTTTTAAAAGAGAATAAATTTTTTCAATAAAAAACTGTAATTTTTGATGCAGTGACGTCATAATTTACTATATAAGAAACGTCAAACTGCAAAAGGTCTCATTCATGAATACATAATGGTTAGATCAAAGCAAGCTGCACGCAAGTTAAAAAATCAGTACTAAAAAATCAAGAAAAGTGGCAGCTACTGCAACATTCTGCCTAAACGGGATATTTTTTTTCTCTTTCTTTGTTTCCCAGTATAATTATAATAAAAGAACGAATAATTTTCCGATTATCCACTAATAACCATATAGACGAATATTTTTACCGATTATGCACTAATAACCATATATGACGTAATAAGTGACATGACGTAATATCTAGAAACCTATTGTGTACTAATATAGTACAAATAGGGTTATGACTTAATGAGCAAACGTGACGTAAAAATTGAAAAATTAATTTTTTATTTTATTTTCGTTTTTAGTTCAGAATCGCTAAAGTTATAAACTGCAAAAATGTTTATGGTGTCTGAACAATAGTTTTTAATCTTTTAATTTAGACTAGAAAAATACCTGAAAATTTAAAAATTAGTTTAATTTTTTGTTAGGTTCTTGATGCTTGATACGGGATATAAATCCGGGTTGCAGCGGTAGCTAGCAACCTAGTAAGAGAGACGATCACGTCCAATGTTAAGAAATATAAAAACCCATAGTTCCTAACAAAGGAGTCAGATCAAAAACAAAAAGTACACCATTAGAACCGCCTTGTCCGAAACCCCTGCATAGTAAAAGATTTCTGTCCCTTGGCTTGAACAGCAAGGGAAATATATTGGCTTGAAAATAAAGAAAAGTGGCAGCTACTACAACATTCTGCCTAAACGGATATTTTTTTTCTTTTTTTTCTTTTTTTTTTTCTTTTGTATCCAGAGATAGCTTGGCACTGGAAATCCGGGTTGCAAGCGGTAGCTAGGCAACCTAGTAAGAGACGACGATCACCTCCAATGTCAAGAAATATAAAACCCCCCAACTCCTAAAAAAAGAGTCAGATCAAAACAAAAAGTACACACCATTAGAACCGCCTTGTCCGAATCCTCTATAAAGGAAACTTACCTCCCTTTGGCTTGAATAACAAAGAAAATATATGGCTTGAAAATCAAGAAAATTGACTTTTTACCACGTTATTTCTCCACAAACGGGATATTTTTTTTCTTTCCGCTTTTTCTTTCTGCTCAGCTAGCTGGGCACTGGAAAATCATAGAGAGCTGTATAATAGCTCATTTTAAAGGAAATTGCAACATCTAGTCACTTTTGTATTTAAAAATAAAATACTTTTTAAAAGTAGAATCAATTTTGTCAAAAAAATTGCATTTTTGATGTATTTTCATACTGCAGTCTTTTCAAAGATATTTGAATTTTTTGAAGCAATAAAACAGTCCATGTAATGAACTCTATAGTAATAATAGCTACTTGTCTCAATAGTAACCCGAAACTCCTGGAACCAAAATTTTCTTTTTTGGCTTAATCGCTAAAATTATTATGTAAACTGCAAAAATATTTATGATGCCTAATCAGTAATAGTAATTTTTTAATTTAAACAACAAAAATACATGAAAATTCTAAAATTAGTTTTTGCTTTTTTTTGTCTCCTGGAAGAAATTTTTTTTTCATCTCAGTTTCAAATTTATTATTTGTATCCTGTAACCCGTAAAGTACATATCTCCATATTATTGTCTCATAATTGCAATTATTTTAGTAGTTTCAGTCCAGAATCACTAAACTTATTATTTTAAACTGCAAAAATATTTTATGGTGTCTAACCAATAATATTAATTTTGTAATTCAAAACAAGATAAATACCTGAAAATTTTAAAATTAGTTTTGTTTTATGCTAGGTTTTTAGATACTCGACACGGATTTGTGTGTGCTTAATAATTTTAAATCTTGAAAAAATATAATAAAGAATGACCTCTGGCCTATACTAAATTTTATACGCCATCCGGGTTGCAGCGGTAGCTAGCAACCTAGTAAGAGACGATCACGTCCAATGTTAAGAAATATAAAAACCCATAGCTCCTAAAGCAGGAGTCAGATCAAAACAAAAAGTACACCATTAGAACCGCCTTGTCCGAAAACCCCTGTATAGGAAACTTTCTGTCCCTTGGCTTGAACAGCAAGGGAAATATATTGGCTTGAAAATCGAGAAAAAATTGACTTTAAACCACGTTATTCTCCCCAAACGAGATATTTTTTTTTTTTTTTTTCTTTTTTGTATCCAGAGATAGCTTGGCACTGGAACATCGTAGAGGGTTGTTCAATAGCTTCATTTTAAAGGAAATTAATTGGGTTAAAAATCTATAGTAACTAAAATAAATTATTTCTAAAAGAGAATAAATTTTTCCAATAAAAAAACTGTATTTTTAATGCAGTGACGTCATAATTACTATATAGAAACGTCAAAACTGTAAATGGTCTTCATTCATGAATACATAATGGTTAGATCAAAGCAAGCTACACACCAATTTAAAAAATCAGTACTGAAAAAATCAAGAAAAGTGGCAGCTACTACAACATTCTGCCTAAACGGGGTATTTTTTTTTCTCTTTTCTTTGTTTCCAGTATACTAAACGGGATTTTTTCCACCAAAAACTGCATTTTGATGTCTTTTCACACTGCAGTCTTTCAAACATAATCGTATACCAGCGGTAAGAATTGAACCCACGCCTCTGAAGAGACTGGTGGCTAACACCAGTGCCTTGGACCACTCAGCCAGGCTGCCTCTCATAAATAAATATATATGTGAATTTGGGTTGCAGCAGTAGCTAGCAGCCTAGTAATAGACGATCAGTCCAATGCCTAAGAAATATAAAAACCCAAAACTCCTAAAAATAGAGTCAGATCAAAACAAAAGATACATCATTAGAAATACGCTTGTCTGAAACCCTACTAGATAAATAATGAACGTCATCATAGTTTTATATTAGAGCTATGACGTGAATAGAGTGACGTCATAATTAGTATATAAGGAAAGAAAAAAAACTGAAAATTCTCTCATTCCTTGATTAGAATAATGGTTTTAGATCAAAGCAGTGCTATACGCCAAGTTGAAGAAAGAGTACTACACAAAACAACAGAGATAGTAACTTGAAAAGAAAAAAGCAAGGTATTCAACCGACCAGGTGTATCGAGAATAATAATTAAGAGGAGCAAAACAAAGGTATTCAACCGACCAGGGCGTATCGAGAAGTAATCAAACAAAACAGCAAGATGTGTTACCACAATGATGAGATTATAGACATGCAAAAATTCAGACAGCCAAACAAAGTTTTATAATAAAGAACGACCTCTTGCCTATACTAAATTATATACGCCACTTAATTATAGTATAGGTTAGTAATTTCACAGATAGCTTGGCACTGGAACATCGTAGAGAGTTGTTCAATGGCTCATTTTAAAAGAAATTAATAGGTTTTAAAACCTTTTGTAATTAAAACAAATTATTTTTAGAATATTACATTAAAATTACATTAAAGAACGAACTGTAGTCCATAGTAAAAACTGAAGTGTTATAAGGAATAAAACAGTTCATGGTAACAAACTGTAAGTAGGAGGAACCAAGCTCAATAGTACCGAAACTAAAAAAATTGAATTTTGATACCAATAGGTACATAAAAATGGGATTTTTATGCTGATTTCAAGTAAATAAGTTTCGTCAAGTTTTATAATAAAGAACGAACCTCTTGCCTATACTAAATTTTTTTTATACGCCACTTAATTATAGTATAGGTTAGTAATTCCACAGCTAGATTGGCACTGGAACATCATAGAGAGTTGTTCAATGGCTCATTTCAAAGTAAATTAATGGGGTTAAATACCTTTTTTGTAATTTACAATAAGGACCGAAGTCTATCTCATAGTAACTGATGCAACAGGAAAATTACATAAAGGACAGATATAGCTCATCATAAATGTTGGTTGTCAATTATTATTACAGTAAAGATCCGGTTTTGCAGCGGTAGCTAGCAACCTAATAAGAGACGATCACTTCCAATGTTAAGAAATATTAAAACCCATAGGTCCTTAAAAGCGGAGTAAAAAAAAGTAGCACAATTAGAACCGCTTTGTCCAAATCCCCTGTATAGGAAACTTTCTGTCCTTTGGCTTGAATAGCAAGGGAAATATAATGGCTTGAAAATCAAGAAAAGTGGCAGCTACTACAACATTTTGCCTAAACGGCATATTTTTTTTCTTTTTCCGGGTTGCAGCGGTAGCTAGCAACCTAGTAAGAGACGATCAACGTCCAATGTTAAGAAATATAAAAAACCCATAGTTCCTAAAAAAAGGAGTCAGATCAAAACAAAAAGTACACCATTAGAACCGCCTTGTCCGAAACCTCTATAAAGGAACTTACCGCCCTTTGGCTTGAACAGCAAGGGAAATATATTGGCTTGAAAATCAAGCAAATTGACTTTTACCACGTTATTCTCCCCAAACGGGATATTTTTTTCTTTTTTTTTTTCTTTCTTTTCCAGAGATAGCTTGGCACTGGAACATCGTAGAGGGTTGTTTCAATAGCTCATTTTAAAGGAAATTAATTGGGTTAAAAACCTTTTGTAACTAAAATAAATTATTTCTAAAAGAGAATAAATTTTTCCAATAAAAACTGTATTTTTGATGCAGTGACGTCATAATTACTATATAAGAAACGTCAAAAAACTGTAAATGGTCTCATTCATGAATATCCGGGTTGCAGCGGTAGCTAGCAACCTAGTAAGAGCTACGATCACCTCCAATGTCAAGAAATATAAAACCCCCCAACTCCTAAAAAAAGAGTCAGATCAAAACAAAAAGTACACCATTAGAACCGCCTTGTCCGAATCCTCTATAAAGGAAACTTACCGCCCTTTGGCTTGAATAACACAGAAAATATATTGGCTTGAAAATCAAGAAAATTGACTTTTACCACGGGGGAGGGGGGGGGGGGGGGGGGGGGTTTGGTTTTATTCTCCACAAACGAGATATTTTTTTCTTTCCGCTTTTTCTTTCTCCTCAGCTAGCTGGGCACTGGAAAATCATAGGGAACTGTATAATAGCTCATTTTAAAGGATCACACAATAAGAGACGATTCACGTCCAATGCTAACATAACAATAAAGAACGAACTCTAATTAAATTTTGTTATTATTTACAGTAAGGAACGAAGTCTATCTCATAGTACAACAGAGAAAAGAAAAAGAGGTATAGTGTATATGAAGTCATTATAATGATAAAATAACTCTTGGCTATACTAACTGGCATAGTCAAGTTAGTATAGCCGTTAGAATACTTTATCAAAATCTATTTATCCGTATATACACAGATTTGTGGAAAAATCAAATCAATGAATACCTTACTACAGCACAATGGATGAAAGTGTGCCTCATGATTCGAGGTTTGCGGGTTCAAATCCACCTGTAGTAAGGGTTCAATATTAAACGATTGGCTTTTCCTTCTTTAAAAGAAGAGTTTATATTAAGGAGACGATCATTGGAAAAACAAACTATTGCATAATTTGGACTTAGTTAGCTACTTGATTGTTTGAGGTTCGTCTCTTACTATTTCAAAGAAGAAAAGCCGTAGGCTTTTTCCTGCTTTTTTTGTAATCATATAGCATAGAATCTGGGTTGCAGCGGTAGCTAGCAACCCTAGTAAGAGACGATCAGTCCCAATGTTTAATTATTATTACAATAAAGAACGACACCTAGCCATGTTACTGAAGCACAAATAGGGACTATGTAATCAGGTTGCAGCGGTAGCTAGCATTACAGTAAAGAACGATCTCTCTCCCATACTAACTGATGTATGGTGGTTCCAGTGTAGTTACATTAAGGACGATTATAGCTCATCATAAATGGTGTTTTCATTGCAGATTTTAAGCAGATGAAAGATCTTGGTTTACAAACAAAAATGATTTTTAACTATCTAAAAATCTATAATTCTACTAATTCTTAAGCGTTTTCATAAGTAAGATACAATTACATTAAAGGACGATCATTTGAATAACAAACTATTATAATAAAGAAAGAAATTTAGCCTATACTAACTGAATCATTTTATGATAAATATTATCCGGGTTGCAGTGGTAGCTAGCAACCTAGCAAGCGACTATCAAGTTCAATGTTAAGAATCCGGGCTGCAGCGGTAGCTATCCGGGTTTGCAGCGGTAGCTAGCAACCTAGTAAGAGACGATCACCTCCAATGTAAAGAAATATAAAACCCCTAACTCCTAAAAAAAAGAGTCAGATCAAAACAAAAAGTATACCATTAGAACCACCTTGTCCGAAAACCCTGTTAAGGAAAACTTACCCGCCCTTTGGCTTGAATAACAAAGAAAATATATTGGCTTGAAAATCAAGAAAATTGACTTTTACCACGTTATTCTCCACAAACGGATATTTTTTTCTTTCCGTTTGAAATTTTTCTTCTCAGCTAGCTGGGCACTGGAAAATCATAGAGAGCTGTATAATAGCTCATTTTAATTATAATAAAGATCGAACTCTTCCCTATACTAACCTGCATACGCAACTTCACTATATATTAGAAATAAATTAGAAATAAATTATTTCTAAGAGAGAATAAATTTTTTCACTAAAAAACTGCATTTTTTGATGTCTTTTCATATGATTTTTTTTACAGTAAAGAACGATCTCTCTCCCATACTAATTGATATATTGATGTTCCAGGTGTAGTTATCCGGGTTGCAGTGGTAGCTAGCACCTAGTAAGAGACGATCACGTCCAATGTTAAGAAATATAAAAAACCCATAGTTCCTAACAAAGGAGTCAGATCAAAACAAAAAGTACACCATTAGAACCGCCTTGTCCGAAACCCCTGTATAGGAAACTTTCTGTCCCTTGGCTTGAACAGCAAGGGAAAAATATTGGCTTGAAAATCAAGAAAAAGTGGCAGCTACTACAACATTCTGCCTAAACGGGATATTTTTTTTCTTTCTTTTTTTTCTTTTCCACAGATAGCTTGGCACTGGAACATCGTAGAGGGTTGTTCAATAGCTCATTTTAAAGGAAATTAATTGGGTTAAAAACCTTTTGTAACTAAAATAAATTATTTCTAAAAGAGAATAAATTTTTCCACCAAAAACTGCATTTTTGATGTCTTTTCACACTGCAGTCTTTCAAACATAATCGTATACCAGCGGTAAGATTTGAACCAACGCCTCCGAAGAGACTGGTGGCTAACACCATTGCCTTGGACCACTCGGCCAGGCTGCCTCTCATAAATAACTATATATGTGAATCTGGGTTGCAGCAGTAGCTAGCAATCTAGTAAGAGACGATCAGTCCAATGATAAGAAATATAACAAAACTCCTAAAAAAATAGAGTCAAATCAAAACAAAAGTACATCATTAGAAATTACCTTGTCTGAAACCCTACTAGATAAATAATGAATGTCGTCATAGTTTTATATTTTTAGAGCTATGAGGTGAATAGGAAAAACACAAAATTATATTGTTGTTTCTGAAGACGTCATGAAATAATATCATTGCGTTATGACGTCATCATGAAATAAAATCATTACGCCGTGACGTCACAATTACTATATAAGAAGCGTCAGAACTGTAAATGTTCTAATTCATAATTACATAATGGTTTTCAATCAAGCAAGCTGCACGCAAGTTAAAAAAACAGTACTACACAAACAACAGAGATAGTATCTTGAAAAGAGAAAAGCAAAGGTATTCAACCGACCAGGCGTATCGAGAAGTAAAAATTGAGACAAACCAAACGAAAGATCAAGGAGCGTTATCAAATGATACACTTTATAAAAAGCAACAATTGAGCAGGCTAGACAAAGAGCAAGGAACGGTATGATAATGATAAAGATTACAGAGAAGCAAGAATTGAGCAGGCTAGACAAAAGAGCAAGGAACGGTATGATAATGATGAAAAAGACTACCGAAACAAACATAAGAAAAAAGTTGCTACCAGAATAATGGGTAGATACTGGGGTGACAAAAGCTATAAATGAAAAAATTAAATTCTCTGCGAGGTTGTACCGAAGAACGCATAAGGACAAAGGGAAAATTACATTCAGCAAATACAAGAAGATGGCAAAAATGCAGGCTGATCTTCGTAAATTGAGAAACATTTTACGCATGTTTTATCAAGATAACGAAAATTATTCAAAATTACAGATTAAAATTCTCTTTGAAAGAGCGGATGCTGTTGAAAAGTCGGCTAGAAATGCTTTAGCAAAGCTTCATAGTAATATCCAAAAGAAATGTTGTCAGTTTAATGAAAAGCTTCCAAGGTATGGATTGGCAACTGCGGAACAGTTTATAGATGCAATGGAAATGTTCGACAACACAGTGAATATACGGAGGCGCACTTCTTTGAAAATTCGTATATTAATTTTGGAATGAGCAATTGCAGTTTTATGTAGCAGCAATAAAAATATATATATACAAGCATACCTATCAACAGCGAAGGAATAGCAATGTTTTTCAATTATGGGGAAAAACGAGCCTGTTAGGGTTATTAGTATATGTATTTTATAATAAAGAACGACCTCTTGCCTATAGTAAATTTTATACGCCACTTAATTATAATATAGATTAGTAATTCCACAGATAGCTTGGACTAAAACAACATAGACAGTTGTTCAATGGCTCATTTTAAAGGAAATCATGGGGTTAAAAAGGTTTTGTAATTAAAAAAAAATTAAACAGATCCATTTTTTACGTTTACATTAAAAGACGATCATTGGAATAACAAACAATTGCATACACTGGAATTAGTTAGCAACTTGATTGTTTGAGGTTCGTCTCTTGCTATTTCAAAGAAAAAAAAAGCCGTAGGCTTTTTCCTGTTTGTAAATCAGTTTTTTATCCGGGTTGCAGTGGTAGCTAGAAACTTACATAAAGGAGTGATATAGTTCATCATAAATCAAACAGATTTCGTGGTAACGAACTGTAAGTAAGGAGCGACCCGGCTCAATGGTAACCGAAACTCTAGAAAACGGTATTTTGATACAAATAGATACATCAAAAAGAATCAGATTTTAATGCTGATTTCAAATATATAAGTTTCATCAAGTTTAATTCTACCCATCAAAAGTTAGGCGCCTGAGAAAATTTGGCTGATTTTCGAAAAAGGAGGAAAGACCCCCTAAAAATTATAGAACCTTAATGAAAATCACACCATCATATTCAGCGTATCAGAGACCCTACTGTAGAGGTTTTCAAGCTCCCTCTACAAAAATGTGGAATTTTGCATTTTTTTGCCAAAGAAAGATCACGGGTGCGTGTTTATTTGTTTTTTTTTTTCCCAGGGGTGATCGTATCGACCCAGTTGTCCTAGAATATCGTGGGAAGGCTCATGGGAATGGAAATTAAAAGTTCTAGTGCCCTTTTTAAGTGACCAAAAAAAATGGAGGGTAACTAGGCCCCTTCCACGCTCATTTTTTTTCCCAAAGTCACCTGATCAAAATTTTGAGATAGCCATTTTGTTCAGCATGTTCGAAAATATAATAAGTATGTCTTTTAGGATGACTTAATCCCCCTAAATTTCCCGGGGGAGGGCTGAAACTTATGAATTTTACCCAATGTTAACATATAGTATTGGTTATTTGGAAGTATACAGACGTTTTCAGGGAGATTTTTCCTGGTAGTGGGGGAGAGGATTTGGTCGGTATGATTTAGGGATCGTCTCGTTACCATTTCGCTACGGCAACTTTTAGTGAACAAGATATTATCAGGCATAACATGATTTTGCAAACAAATGATGGGCGGCGTCATAATCAAAAGTTACAACCATCACGGTTGAAGAGGTAGCTGCAACCTAATAAAAGACGAACCAAAGCCACTAGTAACAATAAATTGCTAGTTACATTATTTCTCATGATGATTAACACGGATGCTGTCCCAAATCACATTATCTCATTTATGTCACACTGGTTTCTTGCCTTTGAGGTTTTAGCTTTTATTTTTTCCTTTATGCAAGTCTTCTGCTGATTGAGCTCAGCAGTGTAAATTTTCATATTTAACATTAAAAAGCTAAATTGGTTCACTTTAGTGTTGCATTTTGTGGGTTTGATTAAAGCAAGGGACAGATTAAAAACCATACACCTAGAAAATATGCAAAAATGTGGTTCAAAACTTGTTGTTGCTATGAAAATGTGTTGCTGTTCAAAAAAAAAATGACAATATGCAACTTCCTTGTTCAAATTGTGGTGTTACCTAGATACAACAAAAATATACAAATGTAAGGTTCAAAATTTGTTGTGTCTCAAAAGACAATGAAAGTAAGCAGACTTGTGGTTCAAAATGTATTGTTGCTAAAAATACGATTAAAATATGCAAATATTTGGCGTGTAAATATTTGTGTGTGTAAGTATTTTTTGTGTGTGTAAGTTTTTTTGTGTGTGTGAGTTTTTTGTGTGTGTGTAAGTTTTTGTGTGTGTGTGTAAGTTTTTTTTTGTGTGTGTAAGTATTTTTTGTGTGTGTGTAAGTTTTTGTGTGTGTGTGTGTGTGTGTAAGTTTTTTTTGTGTGTGTAAGTTTTTTTGTGTGTGTAAGTTTTTGTGTGTGTGTGTGTGTAAGTTTTTGTGTGTGTGTAAGTTTTGTGTGTGCGTGTAAGATTTTATTTTTGTGTGTGTGTGAGTTTTTGTGTGTGTGTAAGTTTTTGTGTGTGTGTGTAAGTTTTTTTTTTGTGTGTGTAAGTTTTTGTGTGTGTGTGTAAGTTTTGTGTGTGTGTGTAAGTTTTTTTGTGTGTGTAAGTTTTTTGTGTGTGTGAGTTTTTGTGTGTGTGTACAGTTTTTTGTGTGTGTGTGTAAGTTTTTTTGTGTGTGTAAGTATTTTTGCGTGTGTGTAAGTTTTTGTGTGTGTGTGTGTGTGTAAGTTTTTTTGTGTGTGTAAATTTTTATGTGTGTGTAAGTTTTTATGTGTGTGTAAGTTTTTTTTTGTGTGTGTGTGTAAGTTTTTGTGTGTGTGTGCGTGTAAGTTTTTTTGTGTGTGTAAGTTTTTGTGTGTGTGTGTGTGTAAGTTTTTTGTATGTGTGTAAGTTTTTGTGTGTGTGTAAGTTTTTGTGAGTGTGTGTGTGTAAGTTTTCTTATGTGTGTAAGTTTTTGTGTGTGTGTGTAAGTTTTTGTGTGTGTGTAAGTTTTTGTGTGCGTGTAAGATTTTGTGTGTGTGTGTGTATGTAAGTTTTTTTTGTTGTGTGTAAGTTTTTTTGTGTGTAAGTGTAGTTTTTGTGTGTGTGTAAGTTTTTTTGTGTGTGTGTGTAAGTTTTTTTTGTGTGTGTAAGTTTTTGTGTGTGTGTAAGTTTTTGTGTGCGTGTAAGATATTGTGTGTGTGTGTGTGTGTAAGTTTTTTTGTGTGTGTGAGTTTTTGTGTGTGTGTAAGTTTTTGTGTGTGTGTGTAAGTTTTTTTTGTGTGTGTAAGTTTTTTTGTGTGTGTGTAAGTTTTTGTGTGTGTGTGTGTGTTTGAGTAAGTTTTTTTTTTTGTGTGTAAGTTTTTATGTGTGTGTAAGTTTTTATGTGTGTGTAAGTTTTTGTGTGTGTGTGTGTGTAAGTTTTTGTGTGTGTCTAAGTTTTTGTGTGTGTGTGTGTGTGTGTGTGTTGGTTTGGTTAAAATATTTCTTGGTTCAAATAAGATGAAGTTATGCAAATATATGGTTCAAAATATGTTGTTATTCGAAATATCATAGTTTTAGCATTAATCGTATTTACAGCGGTAGTAATAGAAGTAGTAGTACAGTACTAGTATAAATTTAGTACCAGTACTAGTAGTAATAAAACCAGTAGTAGTAGTAATAGTACACTAATAGTAAAAGTAGTAGTAGTATTTATAGCAGTAGTATTAGTACTAGTATTACTGCTGCTATTAGAAGTAGTAGTATTAGTAGTAGCAGTATTAGTAGCAGCAGAGTAAGTAGTAGCAGTTTTACTGCTAGTGGTAGTAGTAGTAGTAGTATAATAACCAAATCACAGGATATAGTAGTAGTAGTAGCCGTTACCATAACCCAGGCTTGAAAATCAATATCCTTTATGATTTAGGGATCGTCTCGTTACCATTTCGCTACGGCAACTTTTAGTGAACAAGATATTATCAGACATAACATGATTTTGCAAACAAATGATGGGCGGTGTCATAATCAAAAGTTACAACCATCACGGTTTGAAGAGGTAGCTGCAACCTAACAAAAGACGAACCAAAGCCACTAGTAACAATAAAATTGCTAGTTACATTATTTCTCATGATGATTAACACGGATGCTGTCCCAAATCACATTATCTCATTTATGTCCACACTGGTTTCTTGCCTTTGAGGTTTTAGCTTTTATTTTTCCTTTATGCAAGTCTTCTGTTGGTTGATTGAGCTCAGCAGTGTAAATTTTCATATTTAACATTCAAAAAAGCTAAATTGTTTCACTTTAGTGTTGCATTTGTGGGTTTGATTAAAGCAAGGGGCAGATTAAAACCTTACACCTAGAAAATGCAAAAATGTGGTTCAAAACTTGTTGTTTGCTATGAAAATGTGTTGCTGTTCAAAACAAAAATGACAATATGCAACTTCCTTGTTCAAATTGTGGTGTACCTAGAATACAATAAAAATATACAAATGTAAGGTTCAAAATTTGTTGTGTCTCAAAAGACAATGAAAGTAAGCAAACTTGTGGTTCTAAATGTAATTGTTGCTAAAAATACGATTAAAATATGCAAATATTTGGCGTGTAAATATTTGTGTGTGTAAGTATTTTTGTGTGTGTAAGTTTTTTTGTGTGTTGTGAGTTTTTTGTGTGTGTGTAAGTTTTTGTGTGTGTGTGTGTGTGTAAGTTTTTTTTTGTGTCTGTAAGTATTTTTGTGTGTGTGTAAGTTTTGTGTGTGTGTGTGGTGTGTGTGTGTAAGTTTTTTTGTGTGTGTAAGTTTTTATGTGTGTGTAAGTTTTTATGTGTGTGTAAGTTTTTGTGTGTGTGTGTGTAAGTTTTTGTGTGTGTGCGTGTAAGTTTTTGTGTGTGTGTAAGTTTTTGTGTGTGTGTGTGTAAGTTTTTGTATGTGTGTAAGTTTTTTTGTGTGTTTAAGTTTTTGTGTGTGTGTGTGTGTAAGTTTTTTTGTGTGTGTGTAAGTATTTTTTTTTTGTGTGAATGTGTAAGTTTTTGTGTGTGTGTAAGTTTTTTGTGTGTGTGTGTGTGAGTGTACAGATTTTTTTTGTGTGTGTAAGTTTTTGTGTGTGTGTAAGTTTTTGTGTGTGTGTGTGTGTGTGTGTAAGTTTTTTTGTGTGTAAGTTTTTGTGTGTGTGTGTAAGTTTTTGTGTGTGTGTAAGTTTTTGTGTGTGTGTGTGTGTAAGTTTTTGTATGTGTGTAAGTTTTTTGTGTGTGTGTAATGTTTTTGTGTGTGTGTGTCTGTGTAAGTTTTTTTGTGTGTGTGTTTTTTTGTGTGTGTGTGTGTAAGTTTTTGTGTGTGTGTAAGTTTTTTTGTTTGTGTGATGTGTGTGTGTAAGTTTTGTTGTGTGTGTAAGTTTTTGTGTGTGTAAGTTTGTGTGTGTGTGTGTGTAAGTTTTTTTTGTGTGTGTAAAGTTTTTGTGTGTGTGTGTGTAAGTTTTTCAAGTGCATCGGAAATATCTTGTTTTCTTTCCGAGCAACACCAATATAAAAACCAGTTCTACTTCTGTTCTACTTTCACAAATTTTAACTGAGAGTAAAGGTGTATAGCAGCAGTTGCTCAAGTGCATCGGAAATATCTTGTTTTCTTTCCGAGCAACACCAATATAAAACCAGTTCTACTTCTGTTCTACTTCATAAATTTTAACTGAAAGTAAGCGGTGTATAGTGCAGCAGTTGCTCAAGTGCATCGGAAATATCTTGTTTTCTTTCCGAGCAACACCAATATAAAACCAGTTCTAC
>JAPEVW010000843.1:0-42195 GCA_027921565.1 Artemia sinica | reverse complement strand
TAGAACAAGAAATATGCTATCTAATTTCAAAGCAATTTGGGTCAGGTTAACTTCGCAGTTTATAGGGTTAAATTGCAACTCCTATAAATTGAGAACCCTATACCTGGTCCCCCCCCCCATCGAAATGTTTGCCTGACTCGTCAAAATGTGACAAAAATGGATATAAACAAATTTTGTATGCGTTTTTTTAGTTTTTTTTTGTGTAGCCCCCCCCCCCTCCCCGATTTTTTTTTAGTTACAGGGTCCTAATTTATAGGGTTCTGGAAATTAAGCAAAGCACTGGGCTCAGTAGAATATATCACGTTAATGTATTACTTGGAAGTAGAACATGGTTTTAAGCAGAATATAGAATAATGAGTTTCTGAAGACCTATATTTTAAGGACATTGGAAAGTATTTATAAGCGAATTCTTGAAGTATTTGGATCAGTTCCTCTCCTGTGTTAATTCAGTCAAGTTCTTCTCTTGTGTGTGTTTCAAACCATTGTACATAGACTTCGTATAATAAATGCATAGTTTATAGAAAGACACTGTTGTACTCCTCCCACAAGGACCCATAGCTCTGAGCAATTCGGGTACTTGCTTTCTAGTACCAGATGCTTACTTAAGCAAACCCTGAAAGTTAGATCCCCAGAAAGTTATCACCAGAAAGTTAGAAAAGGTGTACACGGTAATTAATCGGTATATAAGTGAGGCTGCCCCCTCCTCAACCTCCTGTACTTTACACTAAAGCTTTTTAGTGCTTTAGAACTACTTCTTATTCTAAATTAACGGCTCGTGTTTTTGAGCAGTAGTTCTAAAAAAAATTGGGACATAAAATTAAATTAGAGCGCAAAAGACCAAAGGCTTAAGGAGAAAGCAGCACTCCTCAAATGTGAAATAATTCTTGTTCATTTTAAGTTTTAATGCTGCTGCTTACTTTCCGTTGAAACAAATGTATTTTTTCAATTTGTAATTTTCGGTCGTTTTTCATTTAGTCCCCATGCCTAACGCAAAAATGATGTGAGATACCCGCCCCAAAAAAACCGATTTCTTTTCGACACCCACGTATGCGGAAACAAAAAAAGATTGTTCTTCGTGGGCCGAGTTTACTTTGCCTCTTTTTTTTATATTTTGCTAAGATTTGAATTTTTCCGGTTGAGTACGGTAGGCTCAATTTTCCATAAATTTTGATCAGTTTTTTTATTCTTTCATTAAATATTTCTGTTTCGGCCAGTTTTAATACCTCTGGCAAGGCCGCTATAGCCTAAATTAATTTGTGAATACGACAGAATATCATGGTTGCGGCGTAAGACACAACCTAGTAAGGGACAAACTCTAGCCTATACGCAGTACCAGAGAAAACTTAAAAGCACATTTTGAAAAAATTGTCAAATGAGTATGAGTAAAAAATTGTCAAATGAGTATGAGTAAAAAATTGTCAAATGAGTAAAATGTCATACACAAAAATGACATTTTTTTTTCTCTCTTTATATATTGTTGCATAAGAAAAACTTGATTAAAGGAGTAAATGATCGTAATGGGTTCATACGATTTTTATATTTTAATTTTATTAAAAAATTGAACGAAAGTAAGTTCTTAACTAGCAAAATTGAGTAATATGGAATTAAAGTTTATCGCTGTTTTAATAGCATTCAATATTAATTTGGTACCAATACAACGGTTATTACGACATTGATTTAAACTTATTTATTTACAAAAAAAAAAATATTTTTTTCTTCTAAATAATTTGGTTAATTACTTGGGTAAGCTACCTGTATTGGTATATTCACAACTTATATTCGTCAGTATCGTGCTGTTCAGTTAATTCAATGCAAGAGAGAACGCTCAGAAGTCCAATAAAACAACTTTTTTTTAAGCGACAGGGGCATGTCATCCCTCTGAAATTTGATTTTTCTCGTTATCTCGTAGCGAGACAAATTATCTATTTTCAACCAATAAGAAACAAAAAGAAACAGACATTATGTCTCCCCCAGCCAAAAATGGTAATCGAGGTTCCGGAGAACTTCCAATCGTTTTCTGTCTGAAATCAAGTCCTCTATTCATCATTTAATGAATCGAAAAGGGGCCAAAAAGTGTCAAATAAGGGAAAATCGATGGTGTTTTTAAAACACGCATCCAAAATCTGGAATCTTTGGAATTTTCAAAAAAAGTTAAAAGCAAATGTTCTTCAGCAGAAAAAAAAGTCTTTGGGGTCCAGAGTCTGATGAGTTGCCTTTTTACTAGAAAAGCACTATTTAGTAAACTTAAAAAAAGACCGGCTCAGTCAAACATCTAATGGCTAAAATTCAAGGAATCTCTATTGGACGGCAAAAAGTTCCCCAAATGAAAATTTTTTTCCTTTTTAGCCAAAACAGCAAAAAAAAAAAACTTTCGCAACCAAACCAATGAGGCCTTGCGTGGTGCAGTTGACAATGTCCTGACACTCTACCATCGACTGGGAGTGAAGTTTGCAGTTGGGGAAAATCGTCCCAATGCATCCAGAAGTTTCCCCTTAAATTCCTCTAGGTACCCATTTGAAGCTGAATAAGTTTTCAGCTTGTCTTTCATTTGAACTGCACTAATTCCATTACTGCACTAAATAACTGGTTTTAATTCTTTGAATTTTCGATATAATAAGCTTAGCAGTTTTGAAGTAAACTGAATATGAAATAAACATTCCTCAAAACAGGAGAAATACATCACAAGAAATTGCTAGAAATATATATAATACACAAAATATTTAAAAACACATTAAACACATAGCTGGTGCTATTCAAATCATTGGTGTTAGATTATTTGTTAAATTATTTTGCGTAAATATTTCGATGTTCAAATTATTGACTTACGAATAAAGTGAACATACCACTCGATGTCTTTTTTTATGCTCTTTAAGAAAGTAATAATCGTTTCTGTTGCAAATTCACGAATAAGTCCTTTTTGAGCCCTTGAACATGATCCAAAAATTCTAGTTTTGGGGTATAAAAAAGGCTTAAAACGTTGGTTTCAAACTTACAAAAATTATTTTTTTAAAGTTGAATAATCCACAAGCATTGATTTATCACGATTAAGTTGGATAAAAAATTCAAAACAATTTCTCTATTTTTTCCATCCGCCATCTTTCTTCCGTCTGCTTTGATATTTTTTTTTCGACATATAGGTGAAACGGCAGTTTCTAAGCGGTCTAACAGAATAAGAAGAAAACACGGCGGATTTGTTTTGATTTTTTTTTTTATTCAACTTCATCTTGACAAATCAAAGTTATAATTCACAATCAATGGATTTACAATGAAATAATAAGTTTGAAACAAATGTTAAAACCCATTTGTATATCCAAAAAATATTGAATGAAGGGTCCTAATTATTTTCAAATAATTTCAAAAATATTAATTATTTAAAAGGGTCCTAAAGGGACTGAAAATTGAATTTGCGAGAAAAGTTATTATTATGCTCAGAAAGAGCATAAAAAATGGCAACTAGTGGGTATGTTTACTTTATTCGTAAGTCAATAATATGAACAGCAAAATATCTACCTTATTTTGAAATGAGCTGTTTTTCACCACTATAGAGCTAAATGACACCAAAATTACGTTTGAACCAAACAAATCTTCTCTTGAATCATCTGTGTAAACCAACTACCCACTTCAATAAATCACAGCCTCCGGTGAGTCATAGACCCTAAGTAAGGCTCTACAAGCCTATCACTAAAATAATGGATTTAGAATCGTATTAGTCTTTCAACTATTTGAAAGCCTAATACTCATTCTTTTTTATCCTGAGTGAACATTTGTTTGCGAAGTTGTTCTTATTTGAAAAACTGTTCTATTTTGAGAATAGTCTTGGTTGAAATTACTAGGTAGGTCATTTAACCTCATTCTAGGTCTAGCTTTCGTGCATAGGCACTAATATAGAGGTGACAAGACTACCTATCCCGTCCTAGCACTTGCAAACAAAAATAAAAGCTGACCACACAGTTTGTATTTTTGAAACAAAATCTAGCAGTTATTAGAAAGGCTGTTCCTTGTTGTCTTTCGGTATTTTTACTTTTATTTTATTAAGAAGAGAGTCCACTTTCGATGTACTGGTCATACAGATTGAAAATCTGATTATTTAGTCAAGGGTTAACATGTCCACCTTTACACTAAAATGTATCCATCAAATTATCTTTCTTAAATAAGGTTTTCATATATTTAGGGTTCCATTACACTGATGGAAGAATATTTGCCCTTAAATACAGCTCTCGTCGAATCAAACACCATTCGTGAAATATGTGCTTTGTTTGCCTTGGTTTTAGGACAGTCTACTGGTCGGAAGTTCCCAAAATGAACCCTGAACAGTAAAAAAAAGTGTGACAGGCCCAAATCTAAAAAGCTTTCGGGAGAGGCAGGGGGAGTTCTGCGATTATATAGAGCAAGATATATGTGCAATTTTTAGTTATATAGAGCATACAATGTCCTCTGTCTTAGTAAATGCAGCCTTGAATCTTTTGTTTTAAATTAGGAAGTTCGAATAACTTTCAACCCTTACCTGGGGGGGTTGTTCATTAGTATCCGGATAAAATTGCCTACCAACATTGTGGGAAATCTTACATAATGTCTCTTACATCGAGTCTTTTAATTGGTGATACTTATTTGGTAATTTAAGACCGCTCCTAAAAAGGTCTCTGGACGGTAATGAACCGAAACCCCTGCAAGATCCTGATTCCAAGAAGCATAAAAATGTATTTACTTTTTGCATAGTTTAATCTTCTAAGTAGGAGCCGAAGCGAAGCCCTGTCCACCTTCCCTGTTAAACAAATGAGCCTCATACCAGTATTTGTGACTTTTTTTTTATAACCTCATGTGGAATAAAATAAATACCTTACAAGATAAGCAATGCTACAAAAAGGAGGTGCAAACTCTCAATAGTGTTTATGTTTTCTTCTTTCTATGTTAGCACTTTCATTTTCAAGTTTTCAAACACACAACGCGAAAAGTGCTAAAAGAAAGAATAAAAAAGAAACTCATAAGGATGAAATTTCATTCAACTTAGCTGGTGTTCTTTTTTTTTTTTTTTTTTTTTAAGAAAACTTCACCTCTTACCAGAATACAAGCTTCTCTCTAATTGAAGACTAGCCACCATTTGACGCCACGTAGGGTAATTCCCACATTTCTTTCCTTATTAGTTTAAAACATACTTTATAAATCTAGGATATATTTTAACTTTTATCTGTTTTCCTCATGAAATTTCACTGGCATTTCAGTTCTTGTTCCAATTTTAGTATACCTCCTGTTTTAAATCATTTATTATGTATAGAAGAAGAAGAAGAAAACTACTTATAAAATAAGAGGAAGTCAACAGACTTGTTTTCGCAAATTCCTCCATGTCACATATGATTCTTGAACTAAGAATCTCTTGTGAGATAAAATAAACAACATTTTCAGGATCACTGGAGCCTTTGTCGCAGGTGGAATACTTCTAAGCTGTGGCCAAAAGGTCGTCAGCTCTGTTGGATTAAATTGAAGTTGACATAACCTAGACAGAAACTCCACAGGAAATGATAATAATGAAAGAGTATAAAATTTCATGAACACTGGTTACGATGGCCAAAATTGATTTTCTTCATTCAGAGCACAGTTCTGCAAGCAAAAACTAGTGCCACAAAAGGGAATAATTGTAAAAAGAAACGAACATCATTTTTTGTAATATTTCATTACGACTAAGCAAGTTTTTTTTTTATTTATTTTTTTAACTTAAAGGATGCACATCATTTTCTTATATATTTAGAACAAGTTATTGTAATATAAAATATCTCAGGTGTTTAAAATCAACGTTGTAGATCAATTATATGACAATTGAAGACAAAACGGAAGTACTTCTTACCATTGGTTCGCTGTTTTATGTTCAGCTAGTGACCAACTAATTTCTTGTCAATATGCAAAATACACGGAAAAATAAAGCATGCTTTGCGTGAAATAGTTTTGTTTCTTTGTACAACATTTGGTACAGATAGATTAGATTCATATGCACCGACTGAGAGGGATGCAATTACCTTCGTCCAACTAAAAAGCAAAAATAAGAGTTCCTTCATTTGGGACGTAGGTCGCTGTGCATTTGCCTTTCTTCATCCTCATTTCAAAATAAAACTAAAGGGTGAGAATTTTCTTTGGGGAGTAAAGCTCCCATTTTCTGGGGGGGGGGGGGTCCAAGGGTGGGAATTTTCTGTTAGGAGGAAAGTTTCCCAGGGGAATTTGCCCAGGGAAGTCCTACACGAAGGGAGGGGGAGGGGATTTCCTGGCAGGACTTGAAACAAGGTCAAAAATAAAAAAAAACATGTTTTTTTTTAAATGAAAGTAAGGAGCAACATTCAAACTTAAAACGAACAAAAACTATTCCGTATGTGATGGAGGTGCCCCTTCAGCAGCCCTCACTCTTTACGCTAAAATCTTGAAGTTCTTTAGAAATTCTTCTTATTCAAATTCAACACCCTAAAGCTCTACGCTAAAGCTTGACATTTTGTCACAATTTTTGTCACATTTTGTCACATTTTGTCACAAAGACTGCTCACATAAAAGGGCGATTGAATTAGAATGAGAAGTATTTTTAAAGAATTTATGACTTTAGCATGAAGACCAAGGTTGATAAAGGGGCAGTCCCCCTCATATGCGAAAAATTTTCTGTTCATTTTAAGTATTATTGTTACTCCTTGCTTTTATTAAAAAAAACTTGTTTTATTTAGTCTCTTTCTAAACCTACTCTAGGAGAGAGGTTTTTAATCAATGAAACACTTCGTGGTAATCATGGTTGTACCAGTAGCTGCAACCCGATAAAGAGCGAACCACAGCCCATAGTAACCAAAAGTTTAAAACGTGTTTTAAATAGAAATCACACTAGCGAGGAAAAATTGTAATTTGTAGCTGATTCAGGAATCATAACTATCAATTCGATTCATATTAATAGTAAGATGTTATTGCAAAAAGAAATTTATAGGTAGGAATTTTGGAAAAAAAGTTCTGAAACCACTCGAATAAGCCCTTACATCCAAATGAAAAGTGCTTCATTGGAGGTGCAATGGTAAAAAACTCTTTAAAGCCAAATTACAGCCCCCCCCCCCACTTGAGCAATGAGGAGGGAAAACCACTTTTAGGCATAAAAAAGCACTGATATCTCTTTCTTTCTCTACCGCTAATGGACCACTGGGACATCGAAGAGAGCGGTTTAAGAATTTATTTGAAGACTAAACTTTAAATCTGCGTGCTTTTTATAAATTAGACTTAACGCCGTTATAAAGTGTCATATGATACCCAAAACTAGTACTTTGGGTGCCATTTCTAGAGTAAAAAGGCTGGGGAACATGAAAAGGGTACCATAATCATTTTCTATGATCGGAAACCATAAACCTAAGGTTTATAATTCTTTATCTTGTATACTCTCCTTCCCAACCCCTTAAAAACTTTTTTAATCGCCCGCTGACTAACAGAACTAGGCTATAGTTCTAGTGGCTAGATTATTTCTAGGCTAGGCTAGTGGTACCAATCACAACTTTTTTTGGTGGGGAGGGGACGAAATATATTTAGTTGGGCAAATTTGTTATTTCTTCAATGAAAATACCAAAAAGGGGGTATTTTCAATGAAAATACTCCTTAAAAAGGTCATTTTCAAAATCTAGTCAGGGAAGAAAAACAAGAGGAGCATAGGAACCCAATGGACCCTTTCTGTGACAAATCGCAGTCTTTTTTAGATCAAATATTTTGTAAAAAGAACTGCAAGTAGAGGGTGGCTCTTGTGAAGAGAAGCTGAAGCTCTTATGAATATACTACAAATATATCAACAGTTCATACTAACAACCTGGAAAAAAAGGAGCGACTAGGGTTAATATGAGCTTCCCAGTTTTAACGATCTTCAAGTAAGGAGTGATGCGCTGCTAACGAGCTTCAAGTAAGGAGTGATGCGGTTTAATAGTAACCGAAACTCTCAAAAATAGAGTCTTGATTACAATAAATACATCAAAAGAATCAAATTTTGATGTTTGTTCAAACAGTTGTAAAATTTGTCAAATTTAATGGTACCCCTTAAAAGTTAAAAGCCTGAGAAAATTTGCCCAATTTTAGGAAAAGGAGGGAAAGACCTTCAAGTAATTTCTTAATGAAAATCACTTAATTAGGTTTAGAATACCAGAGTGCCCTGTTGTAGATGTTTCAAGCTCATTTGTACAAAAATGTGGGATTTTATATTTTTTTTTTTTCCAGAAGAAAGATCATGGATTCGTGTTTATTTGTTTTTTGTTTGTTTGTTTTTTTTCCCAGGGATGATTATATCGAACCAGTGATCGTAAAAGATCGCGAGAGGGCTCATTGGATCGGAATTCAAAAGTTCTAGTGCCCTTTTTAAGTAACCAAAAGTATTGGAGGGCAGATACCCCCCTCCTACCATCATTTTCCCCCTAAGTCACCTGATCAAAATTTTGAGAGCGCAATTTTGTTCAGCATAGTAAAAAATCTAATAACTATATCTTTGAGGATGACATAACCCCCCACAGTCCAAGGGGGAAAGACTGCAAGACATGAACTTTGCCCATTGTTTACATAATAGTAGGGAGGGGTCATGAGTTACTAGATACACTGCGTGCTGCCATCCATAATTGAGTCTAACGCTGAATACACATAATTTATTCAAGGATTATTGATCCATGAAGGGCGACAGATTTATGAGAAAGTGATTGCATAATCGACTAGGACAAGAGGGGAACTAGATTTCTAAGAAAATTATTTGCATAATCGAGGGGAATTATTGATCAACGAAGGGGAATTAAGAAACAATATGGCTTCTTTGATCTTTAGGTCTGAGAGATATCAGGTCTTTAGTGACAGAGATAAATTGATATTCTATTTTTTAAATATGGCTTCTCTGATCTTTATGTCTGGGAGATATATTAATATCCTATTGAAACCTTCATAGTGTAGCTAAGAACACCTATGAGATGAATATATTTTACGCGGGAAATAGTTTCCTAGGAATTTCAAGTGTCACAGCGCAGGGATGCCAAAAAAAGGAACACGCAGAAATTACTTTTAGGGGATTATTTGGGCGAAACAGTTTGAGACATTTTAGAAGATGATTTCGGCGAAATAGTTTGAGACATTTTAGAAGATGATTTTAGAAGATGATTTGGAAGATGATTTGGGGTGAAACTCTGTGGTCGTTATAATGCAAAAGTTCCATTTGAACAGTGTTGTGAGGTCCCCTACCCCAACCCCGAAGGGCCCCCGGGCCCCAAAGACTCCTGGGCCCCAAAAGGCCCCCCCGGCCCCCAAAGGCCCCCCGGGCCACCCGGCCCCCCAAAGGCCCCCCGGGCCCCCAAAGGCCTCCAAAGGCCCCCCGGGCCCCAAAGGCTCCCCTCCCCATTTTTTTTTATACTTTTTTTTGTACACTTGAGACACAAAAGGTCCCCCCATATTTCAAAAGACTATTATATCTTTTCAGAACAAGTTCCTTTCTTAATACCCCTCTTAAACCCATTTTACAAGTTGAAGTACTCATCCTTTTCACCACAACTTTACTTTACAGCTTTTTGAACACTCCAACACCAAACCATACTTTTCAAAAAGCTTTATCATATCTTTTCAGAACAAGTTCTTTTCTTAATGTTTCCTCCTAAACCAATTTTACAAGTTGAAGTACTCATTTTTTTTACCCAACAACTTTACTTTATGACTTTTTGAACACCCCAACACCAAGCATTACTTTCAAAAGGCTTTTTTTATTACCTTTAAGAACAAGTTCTTTTCTTAATGTCCTTTCCTAAACCAATTTTACAACTTGAAGTACTCATCCTTTTCACCCACAGCTTTACTTTATGGCTTTTTGAATACCCCAACACCAAGCAATACTCTTCAAAAATGTTCTATTATATCTTTTCAAAACAACATGTTTATGTAATGTTCTTCCTAAACCAAATTTACAACTTGAAGTACTCATCTTTTTTCACACACAACTTTAATTTATGGCTTTTTGCATACCCAACACCAAGCAATACTTTTCAAAGGCTTTATTATATCTTTTCAGAACAAGTTCCTTTCTTAATGTCCATCATAAGCCAATTTTACAACTTGAATTAATCATCCTTTTCACCCACAACTTTACTCTATAGCTTTTGAATACCCAACACCAAGCAATACTTTCAAAAGGCTTTTTTGTATCTTCTCAGAACAAGTTCCTTTCCTATGTCCATCATAAGCCAATTTTACAACTTGAAGTACTCATCCTTTTCACCCACAACTTTGCTCTATAGCTTTTGAATACCCAACACTAAATTTTCTTAAAGAAGAGAAAAAAAGTAAGCTCAATTCTGAATTTTACCAATGAAAATGAAAAAAAGCTTCCATTTCAGTTCTTAATTTCTCTCAGACATAAAAAATTTAAAGGTCTGTTCAAAATTTTTCTGTAGAAGATAGGAAAAGTTATACTATGATTTTGATTGTTTTCCATGAAGATAAAAATTTTAACTTTAATTCTAAATTTTCTTAAATTCAGTTTCGATTTTTCTCAAAGAGATGAAAAAAATTTAAAGTTCTGTTCAAAATTTTTCATAGAAGATAGAAAAATTTATAATTTGATCGTGAATATTCGCCATGAAGATAGGGAGCTACACTTTAATTCTGAGTTTTCTCGAAGAAGTACAAAATGTTCAAGTTCTCTTCTGAATTTTCTTAAAGAAGAGAAAAAAGTTAGCTCAATTCTGAATTTTACCAATGAAAATGAAAAAAAGCTTCCATTTCAGTTCTTAATTTCTCAAAGAAAAAAAAATTAAAGTTCTGTTCTAAATTTTTCCGTAGAAGATAGGAAAAGTTATACTATGATTGTGATTATTTTCCATGAAGATAAAAAGTTTTACTTTAATTCTAAATTTTCTTAAATTCAGTTCCGATTTTTCTCAAAGAGATGAAAAAAATTTAAAGTTCTGGTCCAAGTTTTTCATAGAAGATAGAAAAAGTTATACTTTGATCGTGAATATTCACCATGACGATAAGGAGCTCCACTTTAAATCTGAGCTTTCTCGAAGAAGTGCAAAATCTTCAAGTTCTCTTCTGAATTTTCTTAAAGACGAGAAAAAAGTTAGCTCAATTCTGAAATTTACCAATGAAAATGAAAAGAAGGCTTCCACCACATTTCTTAATTTCTCAAAGACATACAAAATTTAAAGTTATGTTCTAAATTTTTCCGTAGAAGATAGGAAAAGTTATACTATGATTGTGATTATTTTCCATGAAGATAAAAAGTTTCACATTAATTCTAAGTTTTCTTAAATTCAGTTCCGATTTTTCTCAATGAGATAAAAAAATTTAAAGTTCTGTTCCAAATTTTTCATAGAAGACAGAAAAAGTTATTCTTTGATCGTGAATATTTACCATGAAGATAAGGAGCTCCACTTTAATTCTGAGTTTTCTCAAAGAAGTGCAAAATGTTCAAGTTCTCTTCTGAATTTTCTTAAAGAAGAGAAAAAAAAAAAGTTAGCTCAATTCTGAAATTTACCAATGAAAATGAAAAATGCTTCCACTCCAGTTCTTAATTTCTCAAAGACATAAAAAATTTAGAGTTTTCTGTTCTAAATTTTTCCGTAGAAGATAGGAAAAGTTATACTATGATTGTGATTATTTTCCATGAAGATAAAAAGTTTTTACTTTAATTCTAAATTTTCTTAAATTCAGTTCCGATTTTTCTCAAAGAGATGAAAAATTTAAAGTTCTGTTCCAAATTTTTCATAGAAGATAGAAAAAGTTATACTTTGATCGTGAATATTCACCATGAAGATAAGGAGCTCCACTTTAATTCTGAGTTTTCTCGAAAAAGTGCAAAATATTCAAATTCTCATCTGAATTTTCTTAAAGAAGAGAAAAATAGTTAGGTCAATTCTGAATTTTACCAATGAAAATGAAAAAAGCTTAAACTTCAGTTCTTAATTTCTCAAAGATATAAAAAATTAAAGTTCTGTTCTAAATTTTTCCGTAGAAGATAGGAAAAGTTATACTATGATTGTGATTATTTTCCATTAAGATAAAAAGTTTCACTTTTAATTCTAAATTTTCTTAAAATCAGTTCCGATTTTTTCTCAAAGAGATGAAAAAAATTTAAGTTCTGTTCCAAATTTTTCATAGAAGATAGAAAAAGTTATACTTTGATCGTGAATATTCACCATGAAGATAAGGAGCTCCACTTTAAATCTGAGCTTTCTCGAAGAAGTGCAAAATCTTCAAGTTCTCTTCTTCTGAATTTTCTTAAAGAAGAGAAAAAAAAAAGTTAGCTCAATTCCAAATTTTACCAATGAAAATGAAAAAAATTGCTTCCATTTCAGTTCTTAATTTCTCAAAGACATAAAAAATTTAAAGTTCTGTTATAAATTTTTCCGTAGAAGATAGGAAAAGTTATGCTATGATTGTGATTATTTTCCATGAAGATAAAAAGTTTCACTCTATTCTAAATTTTCTTAAATTCAGTTAAGATTTTTCTCAAAAAGGTGAACAAATTTTAAAGTTATGTTCCAAATTTTTCATAGAAGATAGAAAAAGTTATACTTTGATCGTGAATATTCGCCATGAAGATAAGGAGCTCCACTTTAATTCTGAGTTTTTCTGGAAGAAGTGCAAAATTTTCAAGTTCTCTTCTGAATTTTCTTAAAGAAGAGAAAAAAAGTTAGCTCAATTCTGAATTTTATCAATGAAAATAAAAATTCCATTTCAGTTCTTAATTTCTCAAAGACATAAGAAATTTAAAGTTCTGTTCCAAATTTTTCATAGAAGACAGAAAAAGTTATTCTTTGATCGTGAATATTTACCATGAAGATGAGGAGCTCCACTTTAATTCTGAGTTTTCTCAAGGAAGTGCAAAATGTTCAAGTTCTCTTCTGAATTTTCTTAAAGAAGAGAAAAAAAGTTAGCTCAATTCTGAAATTTACCAATGAAATGATAGAAAAAAATGCTTCCACTCCAGTTCTTAATTTCTCAAAGACATAAAAAATTTAGAGTTCTGTTCTAAATTTTTTCGTAGAAGATAGGAAAAGTTATACTATGATTGTGATTATTTTCCATGAAGATAAAAAAGTTTACTTTAATTCTAAAATTTTCTTAAATTTTCAGTTCGTTTTTTCTTTCAAAGAGATGAAAAATTTAAAGTTCTGTTCCAAATTTTTCATAGAAGATAGAAAAAGTTATACTTTGATCGTGAATATTCACCATGAAGATAAGGAGCTCCACTTTAATTCTGAGTTTTCTCGAAGAAGTGCAAAATGTTCAAATTCTCTTCTGAATTTTCTTAAAGAAGAGAAAAAAAGTTGCTCAATTCTGAATTTTACCAATGAAAATGAAAAAAGCTTCTCAATGTCTTCGAAATTTCTCAAAAAATTGAAAAAAAAAAAAATTTCAGTTCTTAATTTCTCAAAGATATAAAAAATTAGAGTTGTGTTCTAAATTTTTCCGTAGAAGATAGGAAAAGTTATACTATGATTTTGATTATTTTCCATGAAGATAAAAAGTTTCACTTTAATTCTAAATTTTCTTAAATTCAGTTCCGATTTTTCTCAAAGAGATGAAAAAATTTAAAGTTCTGGTCCAAATTTTTCATAGAAGATAGAAAAAGTTATACTTTGATCGTGAATATTCACCATGAAGATAAGGAGCTCCACTTTAAATTCTGAGTTTTCTCGAAGAAGTGCAAAATCTTCAAGTTCTCTTCTGAATTTTCTTAAAGACGAGAAAAAAGTTAGCTCAATTCTGAAATTTACCAATGAAAATGAAAGAAGGCTTCCACCACATTTCTTAATTTCTCAAAGACATAAAAAATTTAAAGTTCTGTTCTAAATTTTTCCGTAGAAGATAGGACAAGTTATACTATGATTGTGATTATTTTCCATGAAGATAAAAAGTTTCACATTAATTCTAAGTTTTCTTAAATTCAGTTCCGATTTTTCTCAATGAGATAAAAAAATTTAAAGTTCTGTTCCAAATTTTTCATAGAAGATAGAAAAAGTTATTCTTTGATCGTGAATATTTACCATGAAGATAAGGAGCTCCACTTTAATTCTGAGTTTTCTCAAAGAAGTGCAAAATGTTCAAGTTCTCTTCTGAATTTTCTTAAAGAAGAGAAAAAAAGTTAGCTCAATTCTGAAATTTACCAATGAAAATGAAAAAATGCTTCCACTCCAGTTCTTAATTTCTCAAAGACATAAAAAATTTAAAGTTCTGTTCTAAATTTTTCCGTAGAAGATAGGAAAAGTTATACTATGATTGTGATTATTTTCCATGAAGATAAAAAAAGTTTCACTTTAATTCTAAATTTTCTTAAATTCAGTTCCGATTTTTCTCAAAGAGATGAAAAATTTAAAGTTCTGTTCCAAATTTTTCATAGAAGATAGAAAAAGTTATACTTTGATCGTGAATATTCACCATGAAGATAAGGAGCTCCACTTTAATTCTGAGTTTTCTCGAAGAAGTGCAAAATGTTCAAATTCTCATCTGAATTTTCTTAAAGAAGAGAAAAAAAGTTAGGTCAATTCTGAATTTTACCAATGAAAATGAAAAAAAGCTTAAATTTCAGTTCTTAATTTCTCAAAGATATAAAAAAATTAGAGTTCTGTTCTAAATTTTTCCGTAGAAGATAGGAAAAGTTATACTATGATTTTGATTATTTCCATGAAGATAAAAAGTTTCACTTTAATTTTAAATTTTCTTAAATTCAGTTCCGATTTTTCTCAAAGAGATGAAAAATTTTAAAGTTCTGTCCAAATTTTTCATAGAAGATAGAAAAAGTTATACTTTGATCGTGAATATTCACCATGAAGATAAGGAGATCCACTTTAAATCTGAGCTTTCTCGAAGAAGTGCAAAATGTTCAAGTTCTCTTCTGAATTTTCTTAAAGACGAGAAAAAAAGTTAGCTCAATTCTGAAATTTACCAATGAAAATGAAAGAAGCTCCACCACATTTCTTAATTTCTCAAAGACATAAAAATTTAAAGTTCTGTTCTAAATTTTTCCGTAGAAGATAGGACAAGTTTATACTATGATTGTGATTATTTTCCATGAAGATAAAAAGTTTCACATTAATTCTAAGTTTTCTTAAATTCAGTTCCGATTTTTCTCAATGAGATGAAAAAAAAATTTAAAGTTCTGTTCCAAATTTTTCATAGAAGATAGAAAAAGTTATCTTTGATCGTGAATATTTACCATGAAGATAAGGAGCTCCACTTTAATTCTGAGTTTTCTCAAAGAAGTGCAAAATGTTCAAGTTCTCTTCTGAATTTTCTTAAAGAAGAGAAAAAAAGTTAGCTCAATTCTGAAATTTACCAATGAAAATGAAAAAAAAAATGCTTCCACTCCAGTTCTTAATTTCTCAAAGACATAAAAAATTTAGAGTTCTGTTCTAAATTTTTCCGTAGAAGATAGGAAAAGTTATACTATGATTGTGATTATTTTCCATGAAGATAAAAAGTTTCACTTTAATTCTAAATTTTCTTAAATTCAGTTCCGATTTTTCTCAAAGAGATGAAAAATTTAAAGTTCTGTTCCAAATTTTTCATAGAAGATAGAAAAAGTTATACTTTGATCGTGAATATTCACCATGAAGATAAGGAGCTCCACTTTAATTCTGAGTTTTCTCGAAGAAGTGCAAAATGTTCAAATTCTCATCTGAATTTTCTTAAAGAAGAGAAAAAAATAGTTAGGTCAATTCTGAATTTTACCAATGAAAATGAAAAAAGCTTAAATTTCAGTTCTTAATTTCTCAAAGATATAAAAAATTAAAGTTCTGTTCTAAAATTTTTCCGTAGAAGATAGGAAAAGTTATACTATGATTGTGATTATTTTCCATTAAGATAAAAAGTTTCACTTTAATTCTAAATTTTCTTAAAATCAGTTCCGATTTTTCTCAAAGAGATGAAAAAATTTAAAGTTCTGTTCCAAATTTTTTCATAGAAGATAGAAAAAAAGTTATACTTTGATCGTGAATATTCACCATGAAGATAAGGAGCTCCACTTTAAATCTGAGCTTTCTCGAAGAAGTGCAAAACCTTCAAGTTCTCTTCTGAATTTTCTTAAAGAATAGAAAAAAGTTAGCTCAATTCCGAATTTTACCAATGAAAATGAAAAAATTGTCCATTTCAGTTCTTAATTTCTCAAAGACATAAAAATTTAAAGTTCTGTTATAAATTTTTTCCGTAGAAGATAGGAAAAGTTATGCTATGATTGTCATTATTTTCCATGAAGATAAAAAGTTTCACTTTATTTCTAAATTTTCTTAAATTCAGTTCCGATTTTTCTCAAAAAGATGAACAAATTTAAAGTTATGTTCCAAATTTTTCATAGAAGATAGATAGAAAAAGTTATACTTTGATCGTGAATATTCGCCATGAAGATAAGGAGCTCCACTTTAATTCTGAGTTTTCTCGAAGAAGTGCAAAATTTTCAAGTTCTCTTCTGAATTTTCTTAAAGAAGAGAAAAAAAGTTAGTTCAATTCTGAATTTTTACCAATAAAAAAAAAAAATTCCATTTCAGTTCTTAATTTCTCAAAGACATAAGAAATTTAAAGTTCTGTTCCAAATTTTTCGTAGAAGATAGAAAAAAGTTATACTTTGATCGTGAATATTCACCGTGAAGATAAGGAGCTCCACTTTAATTCTGATTTTCTCGATGAAGTGCAAAATGTTTCAAGTTCTCTTCTGAATTTTCTTAAAGAAGAGAAAAAAGTTAGCTCAGTTCTGAAATTTAGCAATGAAAATGAAAGAAGGCTTCCACTTACAGTTCTTAATTTTTCTCAAAGACATAAAAAATTTAAAGTTCTGTTCTAAATTTTACCGTAGAAGATAGAAAAAAAGTTATACTATGATTGTGATTATTTTCCATGAAGCTAAAAAGTTTCAATTTAATTCTAAATTTTCTTAAATTCAGTTCCGATTTTTCTCAATGAGATGAAAAAATATAAAGTTCTGTTCCAAATTTTTCATAGAAGATACAAAAAGTTATACTTTGATCGTGAATATTCGCCATGAAGATAAGGAGCTCCACTTTAATTCTGAGTTTTCTCGAAGAAGTACAAAATGTTAAACTTCTCTTCTGAATTTTCTTAAAGAAGAGAAAAAAGTTTGCTCAATTCTGAATTTTCTTAAAGAAGAGAAAAAAGTTAGATAAATGAAAAATTTATCATGCATAAAAAAGCTAGGTTCATTTTTTTACTAAAGCAATTGCTACCATCCATTTCAATTAAGGTATAGATGGCTTTAGTAAAAAAAAATTAACCTATCTTTTTGCATGATAAATTTTTCATCTCTTTGAGAAAAACAGAACTGAAATAGAACCTTTTTATTTTCTTAGAAAAATTAGAAGAGAACTTGAACATTTTGCGCAAATTTTTCATTGAGAAAATTTAGAATTGAAGTGGAACTTTTTATCTTCATGGTGAATATTCACGATCAAAGTATAACTTTTTTCTATCTTCTACGAAAAATTTGGAATAGAACTTTAATTTTTTTCATCTCTTTGAGAAAAATCGGAACTGAATTTAAGAAAATTTAGAATTAAAGCGATACTTTCTATCTTCATGGAAAATAATCACAATCATAGTATAACTTTTCCTATCTTCTACGGAAAAATTTAGAACTGAACTTTAAATTTTCTATGTCTTTGAGAAATTAAGAACTGTAGTGGAAGCCTTTTTTCATTTTCATTGGTAAATTTCAGAATTGAGCTAACTCTTTTTCTCTTCTTTAAGAAAATTCAGAAGAGAAAACTTGAACATTTTGCAATTCTTCGAGAAAACTCAGAATTAAAGTGTAGCTCCTTATCTTCATGGTGAACAGTCACGATCAAAGTATAAACTTTTTTCTATCTTTCTATGAAAAACTTTGGAACAAAACTTTAAATTTTTTATGTCTTTGAGAAAAATCGGAGCTGAATTTAAGAAAATTTAGAATTAAAGTGAAACTTTTTATCTTTATAGTGAATATTCATGATCAAAGTATAACTTTTTCTATCTTCTATGAAAAATTTGGAACAGAACTTTAAATTTTTTCATCTCTTTGAGAAAAATCGGAACTGAATTTAAGAAAATTTAGAATTAAAGTGAAACTTTTTGTCCTCATGGAAAAAAAAATCACAATCATAGTATAACTTTTTCCTATCTTCTACGGAAAAATTTAGAACAGAACTTTAAATTTTTTATGTCTTTGATAAATTAAGAACTGAAATGGAGGCTTTTTTTTCATTTTCATTGGTAAAATTCAGAATTGAGCTAACTTTTTTCTATTCTTTAAGAAAATTCAGAAGAGAAGTTGAACATTTTGCACTTCTTCGAGAAAACTCAGAATTAAAGTGTAGCTCCTTATCTTTATGGTGAATTTTCACGATCAATGTAGAACTTTTTCTATCTTCTATGAAAAATTTTGAACAGAAATTTAAGTTTTTTTCATCTCTTTGAGAAAAATCGGAACTGAATTTAAGAAAATTTAGAATTAAAGTGAAACTTTTTATGCTAATGGAAAATAATCACAATCATAGTATAACTTTTCCTATCTTCTACGGGAAAATTTAGAACAGAACTTTGAATTTTTTATGTCTTTGAGAAATTAAAACTGAAATGGAAGCTTTTTTTCATTTTTATTTGTAAAATTCAGAATTAAGCTAACTTTTTTTCTCTTCTTTAAGAAAATTCAGAAGAGAAGTTGAACATTTTGCACTTCTTCGAGAAAACTCAGAATTAAAGTGGAGCTCCTTATCTTCATGGCGAATATTCACGATCAATGTATAACTTTTTCTATCTTCTATGAAAAATTTGGAACAGAACTTTAAATTTTTTCATCTCTTTGAGAAAAATCGGAACTGAACTTAAGAAAATTTAGAATTAAAGTGAAACTTTTTATCTTCATGGAAAACAATCACAATCATAGTATAACTTTTCCTATCTTCTACGGAAAAATTTAGAACAGAACTTTAAATTTTTTATGTCTTTGAGAAATTAAGAAGTGAAATGGAAGCTTTTTTCATTTTCATCGGTAAAATTCAGAATTGAGCTAACTTTTTTTCTCTTCTTTAAGAAAATTCAGATGAGAGCTTGATTATTTTGCACTTCTTCGAGAAAACTCAGAATTAAAGTGGAACTCCTTATCTTTATGGCGAATATTCACGATCAAAGTATAACTTTTCCTATGTTCTATGAAAAATTTGGAACAGAACTTTAAATTTTTTCATCTCTTTGAGAAAAATCAGAACTGAATTTAAGAAAATTTAGAATTAAAGTGAAACTTTTTATCGTCATGGAAAATAATCACAATCATAGTATAACTTTTCATATCTTCTACGGGAAAATTTAGAACAGAACTTTAAATTTTTTATGTCTTTGAGAAATTAAGAACTGAAATGGAAGCTTTTTTTCATTTTCATTTGTAAAATTCAGAATTGAGCTAACTTTTTTCTCTTCTTTAAGAAAATTCAGAAGAGAACTTGAACATTTTGCACTTCTTCGAGAAAACTCAGAATTAAAGTGGAACTCCTTATCTTCATGGCGAATATTTTACGATCAATGTATAACTTTTTCTATCTTCTATGAAAAATTTGGAACAGAACTTTAAATTTTTTCATCTCTTTGAGAAAAATCGGAACTGAAATTAAGAAAATTTAGAATTAAAGTGAAACTTTTTGTCCTCATGGAAAATAATCACAATCATAGTATAACTTTTCCTATCTTCTACGGAAAATTTAGAACAGAACTTTAAATTTTTTATGTCTTTGAGAAATTAAGAACTGAAATGGAAGCTTTTTTTTTTCATTTTAATTTGTAAAATTCAGAATTGAGCTAACTTTTTTTCTCTTTTTTAAGAAAATTCAGAATAGAAGTTGAACATTTTGCACTTCTTCGAGAATTCTCAGAATTAAAGTGGAACTTCTTATCTTCATGGCGAATATTAACGACCAATGTATAACTTTTTCTATCTTCTATGAAAAATTTGGAACAGAACTTTAAATTTTTTCATCTCTTTGAGAAAAATCGGAACTGAACTTAAGAAAATTTAGAATTAAAGTGAAACTTTTTATCTTCATGGAAAACAATCACAATCATAGTATAACTTTTCCCATCTTCTACGGAAAAATTTAGAACAGAACTTTAAATTTTTTATGTCTTTGAGAAATTAAGAACTGAAGTGGAAGTTTTTTTTTCATTTTCATTAGTAAATTTCAGAATTGAGCTAACTTTTTTTCTCTTCTTTAAGAAAATTCAGAAGAGAACTTGAAAAGTTTGCACTTCTTCGAGAAAACTCCGAATGAAAGTGGAGCTCCTTATCTTCATGGTGAATATTCACGATCAAATTATAACTTTTTCTACCTTGTATGAAAAATTTGGAACAGAACTTTAAATTTTTCAACTCATTGAAAAAATCGGAACTGAATTTAAAGAAAATTTAGAATTAAAGTGAAACTTTTTATCTTCATGGAAAATAATCACAATCATAGTATAACTTTTCCTATCTTCTACGGAAAAATTTAGAACAGAACTTTAAATTTTTTATGTCTTTGAGAAATTAAGAACTGTAGTGGAAGCCTTTTTTCACTTTCATTGGTAAATTTCAGAATTGAGCTAACTCTTTCTCTTCTTTAAGAAAATTCAGAAGAGTACTTGAACATTTTGCACTTCTTCGAGAAACCTCAGAATTAAAGTGGAGCTCCTTATCTTCTTGGTGAATATTCGCGATCAAAGTATAACTTTTTTCTATCTTCTACGAAAAATTTGGAACAGAACCTTAAATTTTTCATCTCTTTGAGAAAAATCGGAACTGAATTTAAGAAAATTTAGAATTAAAGTGAAACTTTTTATCTTCATGGAAAATAATCACAATCTTAGTATAACTTTTCCTATATTCTACGGAAAAGTTTAGAACAGAACTTTAAATTTTATATGTCTTTGAGAAATTTAGAGCTGAAATGGAAGCTTTTTTTCGTTTTCATTGGTAAAATTCAGAATTGATCTAACTTTTTTTCTCTTCTTTCAGAAAATTCAGAAGAGAACTTGAACATTTTGTACTTTTTCGAGAAAACTCAGAAATAAAGTGGAGCTCCTTATCTTCATGGTGAATATTCACGAACAAAGTATAGCTTTTTCTATCTTCTATGAATAATTTGGAACAGAACTTTAAATTTTTTCATCTCTTTGAGAAAAATCAGAACTGAATTTAAGAAAATTTAGAATTAAAGTGAAACTTTTTATCTTCATGGAAAATTATCACAATCATAGTATAACTTTTCCTATCTTCTGACGGAAAAATTAAGAACAGAACTTTAAATTTTTATTTCTTTGAGAAATTAAGAACTGAAATGGAACCTTTTTTCATTTTCATTGGTAAAATTCAGAATTGAGCTAACTTTTTTCTCTTCTTTAAGAAAATTCAGAAGAGAACTTGAACATTTTGTACTTCTTCGAGAAAACTCAGAAATAAAGTGTAGCTCCTTATCTTCATGGTGAATATTCACGATCAAAGTATAACCTTTTCTATCTTCTATGGAAAATTTGGAACAGAACTTTAAATTTTTTCATCTCTTTGAGAAAAATCGGAACTGAATTTAAGAAAATTTAGAATTAAAGTGAAACTTTTTATCTTCTTGGAAAATAATCACAATCATAGTATAACTTTTCCTATCTTCTACGGAAAAATTTAGAACAGAACTTTAAATTTTTTATTTCTTTGAGAAACTAAGAACTGAAATGGAAGTTTTTTTTTCATTTTCATTGGTAAAATTCAGAATTGAGCTAACTTTTTTCTCTTCTTTAAGAAAATTCAGAAGAGAACTTGAACATTTTGTACTTCTTCGAGAAAACTCAGAATTAAAGTGTAGCTCCTTATCTTCATGGCGAACATTCACGATCAAAGTATAACTTTTTTCTATCTTCTATGAAAAATTTTGAACAGAACTTTAAATTTTTTCATCTCTTTGAGAAAAATCGAAACAGAATCTAAGAAAATTTAGAATTAAAGTTAAAATTTTTATCTTCATGGAAAATAATCAAAATCATAGTATAACTTTTCCTATCTTCTACGGGAAATTTAGAACAGAACTTTAAATTTTTTATGTCTTCGAGAAATTAAGAACTGAAATGGAAGCTTTTTTTTCATTTTCATTGGTAAAATTCAGAATTGAGCTAACTTTTTTTCTCTTCTTTAAGAAAATTCAGTGTTGGGGTATTCAAAAAGCCATAAAGTAAAGTTGTGGATGAAAAGGATGAGTACTTCAAGTTTTAAAATTGGCTTAGGAGGGACATTAGGAAAGGAACTTGTTCTGAAAAGATACAAAAAAGCTTTTTGAAAGTATTGCTTGGTGTTGGGTATTCAAAAGCTATAAAGTAAAGTTGTGGGTGAAAAGGATGAGTACTTAAAGTTGTAAAATTGGCTTATGATGAACATTAAGAAAGGAACTTGTTCTGAAAAGATATAATAAAGCCTTTGAAAAGTATTGTTTTTTTGTGTTGGGGTACGTAAAAAGCCATAAAGTAAAGTTGTGTGGGTGAAAAAGATGAGTACTTCAAGTTTTAAAATTGGTTTAGGAAGGACATTACGTAAAGAACTTGTTTTGAAAAGATATAATAGAGCATTTTTGAAAAGTATTGATTGGTGTTGGGGTATTCAAAAAGCCATAGAGTAAAGTTGTGGGTGAAAAGGATGAGTACTTTCAATTTGTAAAATTGGTTTAGGAAAGGACATTAAGAAAAGAACTTGTTCTGAAAGGACATAAGAAAGCCTTTCGAAAGTATTGCTTGGTGTTGGGGTGTTCAAAAAGTCATAAAGTAAAGTTGTTGGGTGAAAAAGATGAGTACTTCAACTTGTAAAATCGGTTTAGGAGGGACATTAAGAAAAGAACTTGTTCTGAAAAGATATGAAAAAGCCTTTTGAAAAGTATTGTTTGGCGTTGGAGCGTTCAAAAAGCTGTAAAGTAAAGTTGTGGTGAAAAGGATGAGTACTTCAACTTTTAAAAAGGGTTTAAGAGGGGTATTAAGAAAGGAACTTGTTCTGAAAAGATATAATAAAGTCTTTTGAAATGTGGGGGCCCTTCTGTGTCTCAAGTGTACAAAACAAAGGATTAAAAAATGGGGAGGGGAGCCTTTGGGGGCCGGGGGTCCTTTGGGTGCCCGGGGGGCCTTTTGGGGCCCGGGGGACCTTTGGAGGCCCGGGGGACTTTTGGGGCCCGGGGGACTTTTGGGGCCCGGGGGACTTTGGGAGCCTGGGGGGCCTTTGGGGGCCCGGGGTGCCTTTTGGAGCCCGGGGGCTTTGGGGGCACGGGGGGTCCTTTGGGGTTGGGGTAGGGGACCTCACAACACTGTTCAATGGAACTTGTGTGTTATAACGACCACAGAGTTTCACCCCAAATCATCTTCTAAATCATCTTCTAAAATCATCTTCTAAAATGTCTTAAACTGTTTCGCCTCAATCATCTTCTAAAATGTCTCAAACTCTGTCGCCCAAATCATCTTCTAAAATGTCTCAAACTGTTTCGCCCAAATAATCCCCTAAAAGTAATTTCTGCGTGTTCCTTTTTTTGGCGTCCCTACGCTGTCACATTTGAAATTCCTAGGATATCATTTCCCGCGTAAAATATATTGATCTCATAGGTTTTCCTTGCTACAGTATTAAGGTTTCGAATGTTAATTTATCTCCCATACCTAAAGATCAGAGAAGCCATATTTAAAAATAGAATATTAATTTATCTCTGTCACTAAAGACCTGATATCTCTCGGACCTAAAGATCAAAGAAGCCATATTGTTTCTTAATTCCCCTTCGTTGATCAATAATTCCCCTCGATTATGCAAATCAGTTTTTTCAGAAATCTAGTCCCCCTCTTGTCCTAGTCGATTATGCAATCAATTTCTCAGTAATCTGTCCCCCTTCGTGGATCAATAATCCTTGAATAAATTATGTGTATTTAGAGTTAGACTCAATTATAGATGGCAGCACGCAGTGTATCTAGTAACTCATGACCCCTCCCTACTCGTAATAGTATTGGTTATTTGGGAAGTACACAGACGTTTTCAAGGGAGATTTTTCCGGTGGGGGGGGGTACGTGGAAGGATCTTTCCGAGGAGAAATTTTTCATAGGGGAATGAAATTTTCCATTCAACAAGTTTCTTTTCAACTTAATATAAGGAGCAACATTACCACTTGAAACAAACAGAAATTAGTACATATATGAACGGGGTCGCCCCCTCGTCAATACCTCGCTCATTACGCTAAGGTTTTTCTTAGTACTTTTAAAAGAGCTAATTATTCTAAATAGTCGGCTTTTGTGATTCAGGAGTCAGGAGTAACTACTACTACAACTATTGCTACTGAAGCTAAGGGGATTAAGGTGAAGCTTTCAGGGAGTGTTTGGGAGATGTTGAATTAAATCAAAACACACTAAGAGCATACAGACCTTCAAAAGATTTTATCAGCAATACCACTTTTGTTGTTTCCTCTTCTACTCCTACTGCTACCATAACGCTTACTATTGAACTAAACTAAAATAACTTATGTTCTTTCAGGTTGTCAAGATATCCAGGCAGGAATAGGGGAATAGGGTACCAAAATAAAACGTTTGGATCCAGGTTGTCAAAATAGCATAGATACAATGTTTTAGAAAGGGTATTAAGTTTTACTATTCTGGGAAACTAGAGTAGATGTGAAACTAAATCAAAGAGTACTCTGAAGTGTTGGGTGATAATCTGATTAGCCGATATATCCATATTTTTACTTACTATATTTGATATATTGATATCGACATTTCGAATCAGCTTTTCTACTCAGATTAATTTATGGATTCGAGAAAGTTCAGGGACGAAAATTGTAAATAAAGAGCATTTTTCGTTGTTTTTATTTTCAAACTTTGAATAATGTAAAATCAAACAATAAAAACAAACTTCGACTACGTAAATGAATAACATGAAAACCCTAAATTTAAATTACTCAGGATTAAGAAAAATAAATAGCAACACGTCAATGCTTGGAGTTGGTTCCGCCCTTCAATGATTAACTGAACAGCCTTGGAAAACACTCTTAAAAGGGACAATGGTGGTGGCCACGGACCTTAATTCAATGGCAACCTTGTATTGGTATTTCTGAAACCCTATAGAAAGATTTATTATAAGCAGAACAAGGCCATTCAACACAGTATTTGAAAAATTAAAATCACAATATAGTAACGTAAATCTACTCTCCCCTCCCAGCAAAAAAAAAAAAAAAAAAATATGTGCTACGAAAGCAGCAACGAAAGCAGGAAGGTATATTACTCTCTTTTCCTTTCAACATAAATATATCATAACTACAATTATTTTTCTCATTATACCCCCCCCCCCCCCCAAAAAAAAAAAAAATATGTGCTACTCTCCTTTATTTGTCACTTCAGTAGCATATTTACATACCTGGATGATTGTCCTTTTTAAAGTCGTCTGTCGATCCCCGGGAACTCAAGGGCATCACCTTCAAAACATCTACTTGTTAAATCAGAGAGCCGCTGTCACCCAGTCAGAATGCGTGTCACATCCTAAGCTCCTGCATAACATATAGGGCAAAAGTAATTTGTTTTTGAGGCCACCCTTTTTCTTTCAAAATCTTCTTTTTTTCAATTTTTAACGGTAGACAATTTGCTCGAATAGGAAACCATGTCCCTAATATGTTAGCGATGCATATAATTTAAAACAGTATTCAAAACCGAAAACCTCTTCGACTTAGGCATAAAACTTCAACGTCTCTGATCTCCTTACTCCCAGGATACAAATTTGGGTTTTCTAGTATTCTATTTTACTCCTAAGCCGAGCCATAAGACACTCCCACAACTTGAGAGAGATCATTTTTTCTTGGGCTTGTAGATCCCTATTGAAATTCTCCAGAGCCATGATAGGTTCGGCTGCCGGCAAAGCATGTCTTGCGCTGGCTACTAAACTTCGTCATGAAACCTTACATGGCTTTATTCTCTCGTGGCTGAATCAAATGAACTGTCACAAGACTTCTGATACAGATTCAGCAGCCAGCAAGTCCAAATCCATTCCTCTTACAATTTTACTATCAACTTGGAGAAGATCGTTAGGAGAGGTATACTACAGCAAATAACAACTCAATGCAGAACCAAGCCACCCGAGACCAACACAGCAACGCACGCTTCTTCATCCCAAATTTATACAAAGCCTCCCTCTTTACTCTCTTCCAAAATGTTTCAATTTCCTTTAATTCTTTCTTTAAGACATCAAGCCACCCCCTTTGGGGAAGGACCTGCGTTTTGTTTGGCTCTACACGGTTGACCACAAGGACAATCTTTAACAAGTTATTATCCTTCATCGGTTGAACGTGTTACAGCCCTCATTACAGCCCTAAAAGGCAAGATTGAGTGGCATTTTTCGTACAGTCTATTGTTTGGGATACATTCAGTTAGTCGAGTACCCAAAGCAATCTGTTGGTAATCTCCCTCGAAACATCCGGAAAATTCTCCTCTGTCTTCCGGAGTGCCCACACTTCAGTCAACATCACTTCTTCACTTTCACTTAATCCCATTAATTTTCAAACTTATTCTTACACAATGAAAAGTCACTCATTTTGCCAACATTTTCATCTAGGAGGCTCAAATCATCAGCAAAATCTAAGTCTAGGAGAGTTTTACTTCCCCAAATGATTCCGTGTTCTCCCATTGCCTTTGCTGTGCTCCTCAGGCCAGAGTTCATCAAAATATCCATATAAACGGGATAGAACCTAAATGCTAAACTCCTTATTTAACACGAAACCAGATACTAACCTCATTTCCTACCTTAACCGCAGCTATGTTATTGTCGTACACAGAACTTATCAATTTAATGTATTTATCTGGTAGGCTATACAATACAAATAGAACCTTTGCTAAAGGTTTTCTACCGGTGACTCAAGAGAGATATACATTTTCTTGAAACTTCGATCAAGGTATGAAGGGTGTGATAAGACCAAGGCTTAACAATTTATCCAGAAAAGCCTTTCGGAGGTTCTCAGCCACATTTGAGAGCCCTCCCTCACTAAGCGTAACCTGAGTTTGAGAGCAGGCTATGTATCAGTATGTATGAGTTAAGTAATTGGATGCATTATTACTCTTCTTCTCGGCCATTTACGCATTATTTTTTTTTGTTGAATCTTTTCGGCTGGACGTTCACCGTTAGATGTTAGATAAAGCTAAAAAAACCAAAAAATTCCCAATATCGTTTTCGTTATTGATATTTACGTTTCAATAATCTATATCAATATTTGGGTCAATATATCGACTCATCAATATCGGTATTGCATATCGCCCAACACTAGTACTATATGCGTCCAGAATTTCAGAAGGGCCTGTACTGTCAAAATTTTTTTGAAAAAAATTGTCTAGCATATAAATAGTAAGCCGAAATATTGATTCTTATAGGAACTAAATAAAAAAAAAAAACAAGCTTTTTTAACTGAAAGTAAGGAGCTACATTAAAACTTAAAACGAACAGAAATTATTCCGTATATGAAAGGGACTGTCCCCTACTCAAGGCCTTGCTCTTTACGCTAAAGTCTTTTATTGTTTAAAAAATAAAGTCGTGAGACAGAGTCAAACTTTAGCGTAAAGAACGAGGCGTTGAGGAGGGGACAACCCTTTTCATATACGGAATAATTTCTGTTCGTTTTAAGTTTTAATGTCGCTCCTTAATTTCACTTAAAAAAAAACTTGTTTTTTATTTAATTTCCGAACGTTTTTGAATTAATGCAGCTTTGATTTTGGCTGGCTAAATGGCTTTCTCGAAATTTTGATCTGACGTAGTTTACGAATTAACTTACGTAACGAACTTCTATATTCTTAAGTTTTTATTACGTATATTAAAGGATTCACCCCCTAGTCTACCTCGCTCTTTACGCTAAAGTTCAAATTTTGTTCCAATTCTTTAAGAAAGACCCCTTTATCACAAAGGCCGTTAATTAGAATAAATAGCTCTGATGAAAGCACAAAAAAAAACTTTAGCGTGTAAAGAACAAGCTAATGACTAGGGGGCGAACCCAATCATATACGCAATAATTTCTGTTGGTTTTAAGCTTTAATGCTGCTCCTTACTTTCAGTTGAATTTTTTTTTATTTTAATTTCTGATCGTTTTTTTTTTTAATAATGCTGAGAAATCCGGCACCCTCTTCATAGCAATGTCCCTTCCCCAATGAAAACTTCCTCCATGGAAAGATCCTCCCACGTAACCCCCGACCCATCCCCCCAACTACCAGAACAAATCCCCCCCCTGAAAACTTCTGTATACTTCCCAATAACCAATACTATATGTAAACATTGGGCAAAGTTCCTAACTTGCAGACCTTCCCTCGGGGACTGTGGGGGATTAAGTCATCCTCAAAGACATAGTTATTGTATTTTTTGACCATGCTGAACAAAAATGCTATCTCAAAATTTTGATCGGGTGACTTTGGGGAAAAATGAGCGTAGGAGGGGGCCTAGTTGTCCTCCATTTTTTTGGTCACTTATAAAGGGCACTAGAACTTTTAATTTCAGTTCGAATGAGCCCTCCCACAATTTTCTAGGACCACTGGGTCAATGCTATCACCCCTGGGAAAAAAAAAAAAAAAAAACAACAATAAATACGCATCCGTGATCTTTCTCGTGGCAAAAATACAAAATTCCACATTTTTTGCAGATAGGAGCTTGAAAATTCTATAGTAGGGTTCTCTGATACGCTGAATCTGAGGGTGTGATTTTCATTAAAGTTCTATGAACTTTAGGGGGTGTTTCCTCTTTTTTTTTTCGAAAATAAAGTAAATTTTCTCAAGCGCGTAGCTTTTGATGGGTGAGACTAAACTTGATGAAACTTCTATATTTAACTTCTATATTAAAATCATCATAAATATCTGATTCTTTTGATGTATCTATTGGTTTCTAAATTCCGTTTTTTAGAGTTTCGGTTACTATTAAGCCGGGTCACTCCTTATATACAGCTCGTTACCACCAACTGTTTGAAATACGAAAAGATTTAAAATATTATTTCCTTTGCCATTGAAAAACACCATGTCAATAAAAAACAAATAGAGATTAATGTAAAAAAAGCTTTTTTCATAAAAGAAGTTTTTCAAAAAAAAGTAAAGAGCTACATCAAATAAAAAATTAACAGAAATACTACAAAATAATTTTCTGATATAAAACTACCACAAATCACCATCAATAAATAAATGAAACCCAAAACCAACAAATGTTACAATAAACAACCAAGTATGTTACAATAAACAACTAAGTCAAACTCAAAACGAGTAGAAACTAAGACGAGTTGGGCTGACGCCCCTATGCCTTCTAAGGACCAGTGCATAATTTGCAATTTACTGGAAACAAAATACATTTTAAGTGTTTTCTCTTTTTTAAACTTTACAAATCCAAAATTATTGGGAATGAAAATCAAATTATTGAATATCAATAATGAATACCAAACGACTTCGTTCAAACACTTGAAATGATCCCAACTCCATATTTGTCCGGCAACAGCATTATCCCATAGAATGTAAAGTTTATCATATAATAATAATGATTTTATCACAATAATTGTTACATTGCACATTTTATCGTGAACATATTTGACTAAAATATCAATGTAATAAAAAGAGAACCTGGGAATCTTAAGTATTTTCAACATTCTTCGAAAAAAAGACTGAACAATTGCTGATGATAATGGCACACACTGATCAAATGTCTTCACTAATTACATCTTTTATTTAGAAAGTCATCAGCGTTACACCCAGTTACAGTTGAACAAGGATTACCTGCCGAGTTGGGGTTCAATCAATTATTCACTGTACAATAGCCTAAAATATTAATCTTTACCAAGCCCACAGGCTCGTGTAATGGGGTCTGATAGTGAATACTTTCAGTGTCATTGCAATATCTTAACAATTTGGTAATTTATCATCAATGGTGATGTATTATTTCATTAAATTATTGAATTTTCATTATGATTGAGACTTGGGAATAATTGACAGCTACTGCTTGCTTTCGACACGGTTAATTGATAACTCAATATAACTCCCTTTAAATAGTCGCATCCATTGCTATTTGCGTGAGGTATATTTGGTCATTACGAATCGTTATGTCAGGGGTGGGAAGAAATCAGTTAAAATATTTTCTTTTCTTCTTTGCGAGAAATCCTCAACCAATTCTACTCTATCATGTATGCTATTTCTCAGTTTGGGTATTCCACTACGACTCCACAGTCCTTGTTTCAAACAAAAATAAAAATGATTTATAACAACCTGTTCAATTGTAAAGATTTCGAGTAAAACGATGAAAAAATAAGGCAGAAATATTTTATGGCTTTTGTCATTCTTCGATTTTTTGCCTTATTATTATGCTTAAATCTCAGTTTTCTAAGCTGCACATATCTCAAGTTCATTTTCTGATGAATAAAAAATAATTACAGGCAACTTTTCGTCTACCAATTGAGTTTCTTTTAAGCGACGTTCACATGCAAACCCAGCAAGACTTGTAAGCCCAGACTTGTATGTCTGGCCATCCATTTTCATGTGCATAGCAGTTCAGACAGAAAGACATGTGAATGTTTTTATTAATATAGACACTTAGAAAGCAAAATTTTGACCCCACACAAATCTAAGCTTGACTGTTGGCTTCCATCCAAAGTTGTTTTTTTTTTCTCTCCAATAGGCTTTAAAGTGCGTGGGCTTGCTTTAACGTGATGGGCTATCAATGAGTAAAAGTCATAGACACTTTGAAGCGATTTTTTGTCAGGTTGATCTCCACCTTGGCTGGGACACATGGTGCACGCAAAAGTAAAACGGTGAAATTGAAAGCCCAGACAGAAAGAAAATTTGTTTGGTTTTCGATTACTTTCAAGGTGTGTGGGAATGCTCTTGGGTGACGGACCATCACTAGGAAGTATATATAGTCACTTCGAAGCAACTTTGAAAAAAAAAAAATCAACCAAACATTTACGTAGGCCTTCATTCACATTCAGGGGTAGGCTTCCAGCCAATTACTATTTTTTCTCTCCGAAATGCTTAAAACCAAGTGGGCTTGCTTTAGACTAAGGGACCATCATGCGGGTTGCAGCGGCAATTGTGTTCCTAGTAAATGACAACAACCCCAGCTCATAGAAACCGTATGGTTTAAAAACGTGCTTGCAGTGGGACTTTTGTCAAACTGGTCTCCATCATAGACAGGACAAACAGTAGCCTAAATGCAGAACAAAACAGAAATCCCAAACAGTAAAAAGTATGTTTGGCTTTTGATTAGCTTCAATGGTCGCGGCATGCTTTAGACTGAGACCATCAAAGGGAAGGAATCATAGAAAATTTGAAAAACAGCTTTGAAAATAATTTTGTTTGCAAGGTTGGCCTCCATCGTGGTTGGGACGCGCGGACGGGCCAAAAATATTTTTTTTCCTCAGCCAGTTTCAAAGTTTGTTGGCTTGCTTTAGGGTAATATTCCGTCACAGGGAAATAAATTTAAACATTGTGTTGCCACTTTGAAAAAGATATATTAGATTGGCCTGTCACAAAGACTTTTCTGTTCCTAGTGAAAAACTATTAATGTTCAGGATAAAGCAAGTACATAATTTGGTGCAACAAAATATAATACCGTAACCGTAAGTCAATAAAAAAAACAAGATTTTTTTTAACTGAAAGCAAGGAGCAACATCAAACCTTAAAACGAACAGAAATTATTACTTATATGAGAGTGGCTGTCCTCTCCTAAATATCTCGCTCTTTACGCTAAAGTTTTTTTTTTAAAGAACATTAAAAAAAAAACTTGTTATTCTAACTAAACGTTCCGTATGTTTCAGCAGTCGTTCTTAAAGAATTGTTTTCAAAGCATCAAAATTCTGTTTTTTAGAGTTTCTATTAATAGCAAAATTCTATTTTTTAGAGTTTCTGTTACTATTGAGCCGCGTACTCCTTACTTATAGCTACCATGAAATGTTTTATTAAACAGTTTAAGCGCCAATGTACAAAAACATAAAATTTGGCTTTTATTTTAGAAATTTTATAACAGGTGTGTGTTTATTTCTTTGTTTGCTTGTTTTTTTCATTTTTTTTTCAAGGGTAACCATTTCAAAGTAGTTGTCCTAGAGTATTCGTCGCCTTTCAAGCGACAGAAGAAAATGTCTGAAGGAAAGCGCTGATATCTGCCATTTTAAGCCTCAAATTAAAATCAAATAGTGCTAAAATACTATCAAGTGACAATTATGACATTGCCAATCGGTTTAGAATTATAGACAAAGTATACATATCACGGACGTTAGCAGAGTGTGGGGCTCAGGAAAATACCACCCTCAGAGAAATTCTAAATTTTCTTGAATTTCTCAAGAAATGAGTAACTTCTCATTCAAATTATCAAATGAACATTTATTTGTTATTGCCTCTCTCCTCCAAAAGAACTTCCTCCGTATGTGACTAATGCTTATAACCTATAAATCGGCTTAGAGCTTTTATAAATCTATGTAAATATTCTTCCAATTTCAAAGTTTGTGTTATCACATGGTGTAACATTCATTTCTGAGCATATTAACTGAAAAAAAAAAACAAGTTTTTTAAACCAAAAATAAGGAGTTACATTAAAACTTAAAACGAACAGAAATTGTTCCGTATATGAGGAGGGCTACCCTTTACGAGGGCTGCCCCTGTTCTCTCTTGACACTAAAGTCTTAAAGTATTTTAAAAGCCCTTCTCATTCAAATTCAATAACCCTTTTGCTCCTTAAACAATTGTGACAAAAAAAAAAAAAAAAAAAAAAAAAAAAAAAAAAAAAAAAAAAAAAAAAAAAAAAAAAAAGTTCATCCCAGTAACAAAATAATATATGTGAACAATGGGTAAATTACATCGCTTTCCCAAGTGACTATGGAGGGAGGTCAAGTTATCCCCAAAGGATAACTATGCCCTCTAATCTTTTTGATCGCTTAAAAAGGAAACTACAAAGTTTGATTTTCGTTTGAATGAGCCCTCTCTCGAGCTTTTAGGACTATCGGTTCGATAAAATCACCCCTAGAAAAAAACACACATCTGTGATATTTCCTCTGGCAAAAATATAAGATTCCACTTTTTTACAGATAGGAGCGTGAAACCTCTACAGATTGGTTCTCTAATATATTGAATTGGCTGGTGTGATTCGTATTAAGATCGATTGATTTTTTGGGGATGTTTCCCTCTTTTTGAAAATCAGGCAAATTTTCTCAGGCTCCTAGCGAATTCTGTTTGTTAGAGTTCTGGTTACTATTGGGCCGAGCCGCTCCTTACTTAAAGTTCATTACCGCGAACTGTTTGATTAACAATCAAAAAACAGATGAAGGGCTATTGCATAGACAGTTTTTCTAACGGTTATACAATGTTGCAATACTGTACAGGTCTTCAACTTTTGTAAAATTACATTTATTACAACACAGAATATGATGCTTGCAAGTAACCCAAACGGGTTATTTACAAGAGACCGCTATAGAGAAATGGAATGCAAAGCGTTGTTTTCATTGCGATTGCGATATTAAAACTGTTGTTTTTTGGGGTTTGGGGGGGGGGGGGAGGTACCTAGGTTAGTTTAGGTTAGGTTACGTATTTAATATAAGCTATAATTAACCCCTAATGTGTAAATATATAGCCCAAATTTGTTTCTTAATTATTATATATTCATCCTATTTTATTTTATTTCATTAGCAGTAACCAACCTTGCCTTCTTCGCCGTGTCCGCATAATGTACCAGTACCAATACCCCCCGCGGAAAATACCCCTCTCCCCAGGTTAATACCCCCCTCCCGGAAAATCCCCCCCCCGTAGAAAATAAGGCTTTCCAAATTTGAGAATTTTATTTGAGTTTTTTTTTTTTTTTTTTTTTTTATTTCCGTAAGGGCTATGAATCTTGGTGCTTGTGTTTTATGCCCCACTCACTCAAGTTTACGCTCTGTAAAATTTTAAAACTCACCAGTTTTTTTCGTTAGTTTCTTGGTTACTTTAAAAATAAATTTTGGCTATAGATCTGCATATTATGGGGAGGGGGGTAAAGTACAACGGGTATGCATGCAAAATGTGTTTGGTACAAGTATTCTGCTTATTAGATAGATAGATAGAGAAGCATATTTTAAACCCAAATATACGGCCATGAACATAGTAAAATCATATAAATGAAAGCCACAAATAACATAAACTTTGATCAGCGATCATCGTAAAATACTTAAATGAATCACTACGTTAACCTAATAATAGTACTTATACTTGGAAAAACGGTCATTGAAAAAAAAAAAAAAACACTTAACTCTTGGAAAAAAAAAACACTTACAAACATTACATCTACTTTATACTGGGATTTTTTTTTTTTATTTTTTTTTATTTTTTTTTTTTTTAGTTAAAAAAAATTTCCAGATACCTCACTACTCTTCTGTAATTTTTTAGTTGCCATACCTAGAAAGAATTGTTTTCTGACTTCAAACTGTCCAAATACTTTACCACCACCCCCCCCCCCCCCTCATGTGCAAATACATAGGCCAAATTATATATTTCCCATATATTCTGTCACTTGTCTTGGTCTTGTCTCGCGCTAAGCTGACAAAAAACTAACGAAGAAACCGGTTTGTTCTCGAATTTTACACAGCGAAAACTTGAGTGAGTTGCCCATAATACACAAGTACCAAAACTCCTTTCCCCTACGGAAATTAAAAAAATAAAACTCAAATTAACTTCTCAAATTTGGAAAGCCTTCTTTTCCACAGGGGGGGGGGGTCGGGGGGGGGGGAATCACTGGGGAGATAAGCATTTGGACAGTTTGAGGTTAGAAAATAATTTTTTCTAGGCATATAGCCACTAAAAAAATTACAGAAGAATAGCGAGGTATCTGGAATTTTTTTTTAACAAAAAAGAAAAAAAAATCCCAGTATAAAGTGAATGTAATGTTTCATTTAAGTGTTTTTTTCCAAGTGTTAAGTGTTTTTTTTTAATGACCGTTTTTACAAGTACTAAGTACTGTTATTAGGTTAATGTAGTGTTTCATTTAAGTGTTCTATGATGATCGCTGATCAAACTTTATGTTATTTGTGCCTTTCATTTATGTTATTTTACTATGTTCATGGCCGTATATTTGGCTTTAATATACACTTCTCTATCTATCTATCTAATAAGCAGAATACTTGTACCAATCACATTTTGCATGCAAGACCCGCTATACTTTACCCCCTCCCCATAATATGCAAATCTATAGCCCAAATTTATTTTTAAAGTAACCAAGAAATTAACGAAAAAACTGGTGAGTTCTCAAATTTTACATAGCGTAAATTTGAGTGGGTGGCGCATAATGCACAAGAACCAAAATTTCTTCCCCCTAGGGAAATAAAGAAAAAAAATAAAACTCAAATAAAATTCTCAAATTTGGAAAGCCTTATTTTCCGAGGGGGGGTATTAACCGGGGGTATTTTCGTGGGGGGGGGGGGGGTAATTGCCAGGGGGAGTAAACGCCTAGAGCCCAGAGCCAGAGATGATGTTTTGCGAAGATGTCGGCCTCAGCCGAAGCGCTGTTATTTTGTACTCGTGGATCCACTTCTACACCATGACATCTATCAGTTGACCCTGAGATGTGGTTGTTGGGAGGCTATAAAAGTGAGACATTGTGAGAAAAATAAAAAATACGTTTCATAAGAGCCTATTGTAGCTTTGCGCCAACTGATAAAAAAAAATGGCTTTGAATTCCTTATGGCCTATATTTTTAAAAGTCTTATAGGGTAATATATTCATAGTTGCATTATTTACATGCTGAAAATCAGCGAAGAAGAAAGGATAAGCACTAATTTCGTAGAATAAAAATAAAAAACCCAACATTAGCCCGATCTATAAATGCAAATTTCAGCCTTCCTGCTGAGCTAATTTAACCGAAAGTGCCTTTGGTAGAGTGTATTTTCACTCTGTCTAATATGCTTGCTGATACGATAGATTTTTCAACATGACACCAAGTCCTAAAAACGTATTGTTTTCTTTACCGAATTCTCGCTACGGATTCTGATTATGTCTGACAGAGACAAATACAAGTGGTTTATAACAGCTAAGATGGTCTCAGTATGAAGTCTACTATTACAATCAAATTGAAAGAGTTGGTGAGAATAATCGTGATCACTAATGCTCTTTCAAGCCAAGCATACACAGCAAGTGTCTTTCTTAGGCAAATCGGTTACAGTGTTTGTCTGTCGCTAATTTTGGATATTTTTTTTGCCCCTGTGTGCATAATGAAGGATTTTTTAGCCAAGGACTCCGAAAGTTGGTTAAACTTGGAATAGAATGTTGAATATACTTAAAAAATTTAATAGATTTAGCGGATTTTGGAAGATTCACGTTCATGGTATCCAGTGGTAGGTACTGAAAGGCCCTTGTCAATATAAAGTGAAACTACAAAAAAAGCAGGTTTGATAATTTTTCATCAAAAGAACCTAATTTCCTTCGGACTCAGCATGCAAGACTCATGAAGTTTAAAATTATCTATCGAAAAATACAAGCAGAAGGAAAGTTGTGTAATTTTTTTAGAAACTATTAAAACGCCCTCCAAAAGAGGTGCGATTTTGATGAAGTACAACACTTATCTTCCTCTCTCCTTACCTTCGAATATTTGCACAAAAATTTATTTTATGCTTTATTTGCCCAGTTTTAATGGGTTTGGAACAAGCGAAGCTCCAACAAGACTACAGAACTACTTTTTTGAAAGCCAGACGCTTATTGGGTATTATGACTTAGTTTTGTTTTTAGATTTTGACTTCTATGTTTTAATATTAGTTTTACTTTTTGTCGAGAAAATAAAAAAAATTACTTAATGCCACCTTTGGCAAATGTCCAACGTAATTTGTTTAAGCTATTGCTGTAATCATGACTACTAATGCTGCAGCTAATACTAGCACGAGTACTTGTACCGTAACTGCTACTACTACGAATGCTAACAGAACCACAACTTCTACTACCTAGCTACTGCGACAGCAACTACTATTATTTTAATACATAATTATACTAAATAAATAAAAAGAAAAATTAATATAGAGTATTTATCAATGAGAAACGATATTAAAACTCACAAACTAGCATCAATTTCTTGCATATGGAGCTCAATTTAGTCTAAGAAATGACCCCTAAGTGTGTAGCAGCTCACGCAATATCGCTTCTGCAATGAGAATCTAAAATATACATTAAAGACATGTAATAAAATCAAAATTATACAAATTTTTTGTGGTCAAGTTATTTCCCACAATAAGTTCTAAGGCGCAAAAGGCTCCAAGGAACCTTATTAAACCTAAAGTAGCAGCAAAAAAAAAAAGAAGAAATGAGCAGCACAAAGTCACGCAAGAAGTAAAAGTTAAAACGAGCAGAGATTACTATGGATGATAAAAAAAAACAGCGTAAAACGAGCAGTAACTACAATGAAAATGTTTGGGGCTGCCACTTCCATCAAACCTCCTTAAAGCTAGAATACCATGGGTGTGTTTCTCCTGATTTTTATTTCAAAATTCCAAGAATTCGAAATACGAGTATTTGCCATAATAATGAGTGTTCTCAGCAAATTCTCAATCTATTACTGTAGGTAAAGCATATCTTAGTAGATATAGACTACTCTTTACCATGGTTAATTTTTGTGTAGGTTTTGGGCTTAATCATGCTTTCTCCTACAATAAAGAAAGCATATTTTATTGCTTTTATTGTGGACAAAATAGGGCCCACGGGGCACATGAAGCCAGACAGAGCATAAGCGGTCTACAAACAAATATCTGTAGTATGTTGTGATCATACGTCATATTATTCTAATGTTTTTTTGCGAGCATATCCATTGGTCAGACTATAAGTTAAATAAATACCTTATTACTAACATTTATTTTGAAAGTTGGCAATAATCATGTGTTTTAAAATATAATTGTCAGCTTCAAGAACGTAACCAGGATTTTTTTTGGGAGAGGTTTCACAAAAAAAACAAAAAAATTAAAAAAGAGCATAAGAAGTATCCTTATATTCATTTTTGTTACGCTTTTACGAGTCAAAAAAATATTTGGATACGGCCTTGGTCAGCTTAGATGTTGTTTTTCATTTTGCATTGTAAAAATATGATGTACTTTTGTAATACAATGGGAGTTTTAATAATGCATGGTTATATATACTTTCATTAATATAATTTTGTTTTAAACTGTAATTAAGCCATGTTTAAGCTGACCCCGTTAGCAATAAAGTTATAATTTGGCCATACGAAGATAATGTTCATCTTTTTGACGGATTTAAATAAAAAAAACAAGTTTTTTTAACTGAAAGTAAGGAACGAAGTTAAAACTTAAAACGAACAGAAATTATTCCGTATATGAAAGGGGCTGTCCCCTCCTCAACGCCTCGCTCTTTACGCTAAAGTTTTTTATTTTTAAAAAAAAATAAGAGTTGTGAGAAAGTCAAAATTTAGCGTAAAGAGCGAGGCGTTGAGGAGGGGACAGCCCCTTTCAAATACGGAATAATTTCTGTTCGTTTTAAGTTTTAACGTCGTTCCTTACTTTCAGTTAAAAAAACTTGTTTTTTTTTATTTAATTTTTGAACGTTTTCGAATTGATGCAGGTTTTGATTTTGGCTCACCGTACATAAATATTAAAACAAAATTTGTATATTAATTTTACTTTTAGTTGGTTAAATGGCTTTCTCGAAACTTGTTTAATTTTATTTACGAACGTTTTTAAGTTCAAGTTCAATATGGGTTTTAATTCAAAAAAAAATATATAGAAATACACTTAACTCAGTTCCTTGTGCATTGATGCACGTTTGGGCCCGTAATAATTGCACATTCTAAATACAGCGTGGCCTCCTGTCCTCTCCAATTTCCACCCCGAACCGCCATCAAATAACAATAAATTTTAACACAACTTCTCCTCCGCTCACACCCCTTGATGTATCAAACTAAAATATGATAATTAATAATAATATCGAAAAATTCTAAACATAATAATAATAAAATAAATCTAGTAAATAAATATTTTATCTTTTAGATATTTTTTTCACATTCTTTTTAAAGGAGCCGAGAGACCTATATGACTTCAGCTCTTGCGGAAGTGCATTCCACTCTCTAGCACACGCAATTCTAGGAGAAAATTCCGACCTAGCTGTCGGTGTCGGGGGTATATAAATGTCTGATGAAGATCGTGTATTTAAACTATGGATTTGTGATGCTAGTGTGAATAAGCCTTTAAATGGTGATGGGAGTGTTCCTGAAAAATATTTAAAACAAAAAACGGTGCAAGATAGTCTGTAAAGTGATGCCATTGATAGTCTGTTCGATGATGGGCCTAAAATTTGAAGTGCTTTATTGTGAACTGAGTTTAGTCTCTGTAAATGTGTCTTGAAATTAGATTGCCAAACCGTAGAGCAATATTGAATGTGAGGCTTGATAACTGCATTGTAAATCAGGATCAGTATTTTTTTTAGGGAAATGGTGACTGAGTTTTCTCAAGATTCCAAGGTTCCTTGAAAGCTTCGTCTCGACACTTGCTATGTGGTGTCTGAACGAGAGGTTTTCGTCGATTAAACCCCTAGGTAACGAACGTGTCCTTTTTCTGGTCTCTTGATAAGTCCACGAGAGGTTTCAATACCAATCACATCAGGAGCCAGCGAATCTATACGTGAAAAAAATAAAACACTCGATTTGTCAATGTTGATGACTAGACGATTTGCGTCCATCCACAGGTACGTTTCTTCAAGAATTTCTTGTAGCTTCGTTTTGAGAGACTTGATGTTCCATTCTGAGCTTGCCATAAGTGAATCATCCGCAAATGCCGTTAGTTCGTCCTCGGCTTCTACTATAGACCCCGGCGTCGTTTGTGGGTGACATAGTTTGCAGCAATAAGGGCTACGACTTGCAGGAGTCAGTACTTGCTGAAGATCATTTACGTGAACAAGAAACAATACCGGTCCCAATTTAGAGCCCTGTGGCACCCCGCAGTTAACTACGACATCATTTGTATGGTCATTTCCTGTGTACATTCGACGATTTTCCAGGTAAGACTTAAACCAATCTAGGACTTGGCCACGAACTCCAATATGATCCAGCTTTCCTAGTAATATTTCGTGGTGCATGCTATCAAACGCTTTCTTAATATCTAGAAGCACTGCTGCAGGTAAAGCACCCGAATCTAGGATTCTGTTTACGAATAAACTTAGTGAAGTAAGGGCATCTTCGGTTGAATGGCCAGCCCTAAATCCGAATTGGCGGCTGTTAAAAAAGCCTTTGGCCTCTAAATATTGGTAAAGCTGGTTTTTCATTGGCGTTTCAAAGACTTTCGAGAAAACTGATAAGATTGAGATTGGTCTATAATTTTCTGTGTCTGTATGACTTCCACCTTTGTGAAGAGGTATTATCTTTGCCTTTTTTAACTTTTCAGGAAAGACCCCTTTATCTAATGAAAGATTTACAAGGTAAGTTAGCGGCTCAGCAATGGTCGTCACTACTGCTTTCAGTGCCTTTGTGTGGACCAGGTCGAAACCTGAAGCAGAAGAGCCCTTCAAATTTTTTACGAGTAATTCGAGCTCACCTGGTGTTACAGGACTCACTGCCATTGATTTCATACACTTCGGGCCTAGGTATTCTTTGTATGATTTAGATGGTATCCCGACGGAATTTGCTGTGGTATCGCCGATATTTGCGAAAAATGTACTCAGCGATGCGGCAACCTGTGTAGGTTCTGTAATTTCTTCATCATTCACGAACAATTTCGCTGGTAATGTGGAAGAATTAGTGGTTGGCCGTAGAACCGAGTTGATAATTTGCCAAACTTTTCGACCATCCTTCCCACTTTCCGTCAGCTTTTGCTGCAGGTAGCCACGCTTTGCTCTTCGTAACACAGTCCGAAGGACTTTCCTGTATTGCTCATACTCCTCTAGCCGCACTAAGCTCGGAAAGCGTCTATACTCTCCCCAAAGCTGGTTTTTCTTATTCACACAGGCCAGAAGACCATCCGTCATCCAGGGGCTAATTGGCTGGTCTTTTTTTCGTTTATTAGTTCTCGGGTTTCTCACGCAACATCTACTGTATACATCCAAGAACGTCGAGTGAAATGACCCAAATGCTTCGTTTACATCTTGAATCTCCATTACGTTATCCCAGTTTAATTGCTCTAGTTCCTGTTTTAAATTCTTCAAGTTTTCCTCTGTTAAACATATAATCGGTAACATAGGGTTGATTCGGGACCTTATCTTAGCTGGTTCTGAAAGGCCGAGTGTTGCATGAATGGGGAAGTGGTCTGATGTGTCGCTGACGAGGACTGCCACCGACTCTGGGAGCAAGGAGCTGAATATGTTGTCGATAAGTGAATGCGTACTCTCAGTAACCCGTGTCGGAATCGTAACAGCAGGATATAGGCCTGAACCTGCCATATTATTTAGCAAATCTGCTGCTTCGGCCGTTAGCGGAATACTGAGGTTAATATTAAAATCTCCTATGAGAATAAGCTCATTTTTTTTACACTGGGCTAGCTCCAGAACTTGAGCCATATGTTCCATAAACTGAGACGTTGACCCTGACGGAGAACGATAAATTTCACCCACAATAAATTTTTTATTTGGGGACAGCCATACTTCTAGGAACAACGACTCGAAAATTCCTTCAGTATTTCGTGTAAGGTCTTGCCTAATTTGAACCGTGTATGTGTCGCGGATATAAATTGCTATACCACCCCTTTTCATCTGTTTTCTGTGGAGAAAAATGGCTAGTGTAACCTGGAATATCCAAAAGGCTTTCAGTTTGTTGTGTAATAAATGTTTCACATAGACCTATACAATCTGGTCTAATCTCCCGACATGTCGACTCTAGATCAGAAAATGAGGAATACAGTCCTTGGCAATTCAAATGAAATACCGAAAGTTGAGAATCGGAAGACCTCCCAGTAATTAAATTAGAAATTACATATTTACTTTTAGGAAAATTTTTGTCATCAAACAAATGGAAATCATTTTCTTGACCAATTTCTTGATCAAAAATAAGCTTGAGATTTAAATAAGACTCTTCTAAATTCTTTAATCTATCTATATCAAAATCTCTGATACCTCTCGGGGATGAAGCTGAAGAAAGAGTCATCACTTACCAACTGCAATCGGCGGTCCGTCGTGAGTAGAGATGACCCTATAACTCGTGTCACCACACCATATATGGGCATAGCCTCCCTAGGGGAAATGGATTTCTGAGAAATTGATTGCGTAATCGATTGGGAATTTGGAACACCTGTGCTGTCAGTCATTAAT
>JAPEVW010000842.1:0-42255 GCA_027921565.1 Artemia sinica | reverse complement strand
ATAGCAAGAGTTTGTTCCTTATTTTAAAATATTAAATCTGACATCGGGTAGTTAGAACCTAACCAAAAATAAAACTAATTTTAACGTTGTTCCGGTTCCAAGCTATCTGTGGAAAAGAAAAAAAAAGAGAAAAAAAAATTGCCGTTTAGGCAGAGTCTTATAGTAACCGCCACTTTTCTTGATTTTCAAGCCAATATATTTCCCTTGCTGTTCAAGCCAAATGACAGAAATTTTACTATACAGGGGTTTAGGACAAGGCGGTTCTAATGGTGTACTTTTGTTTTGATTTGACTTATTTTTAAGGAGTTATGGGTTTTTATATTTCTTAACATTTGACGTGATCGTCTCTTACTAGGTTGCTAACTACCGCTGCAACCCAGATTGCTAGCTACCGCTGCAACTCGGATTTTAGGAGTTCTGGTTTTTTTTGATTTCTTAGCATTGGACTTATCGTCTCTTACTAGGTTTCTAGCTACTGCTGCAACCAAGAGGTTTCTAGCAACTGCTGCAACCCAGATTCACAATATGATGATTATGAAAAATATGATGAACTATATCGGTCCTTTATGTAAGTTGCTAGCTACCGCTGCAACCCGGATAATAAACTGGTTACAAACAGGAAAAAGCCTACGGCTTTTTCATCTTTGAAATAGTTAGAGACGAACCTCAAACAATCAAGTAGCTAAGTAATTCGAATGTATGCAATTGTTTGTTATTCCAATGATCGTCTTTTAATGTAAACTTGTTTGAGTCATAAACTAGGAAAGAGACTCCGGGTTACAGCTACCACTGAAACTCGGTTACCGCTGTAATCTGGCTAGCTTGCAGCTATCCCTGGAACCACCATATATCAGTTACTATGGGCAAGAGATCGTTCTTTATTGTAAAAAAGAAAATAAAATAAAAATTAATTTTTTCAATTTTTACGTCACGTCGCTCATTAAGTCATATATGGTTATTAGTACACAATAGGTTTTAGATATTACATCATGTCACTTATTACGTCATATATGGTTATTATAATAGAGTTCGTTCTTTATTATAATAAAAAATTAAGTTTTCCGTAAAAAATAATTAATTTAAAAAAAAATTAAGTAGAAATGGCACTAGATCTAGAGATTTCCTTTAAAATGAGCCATTGAACAACTCTCTACAATGTCCCAGTGCCAAGCTATCTGTGGAAAAGAAGAAGTAGAAGAAGAAAGAAAAAATATCCCGTTTGTGGAATATTTTTCTTGGCCAAGTGGTCCAAGGCGCTGGTGTTAGTCACCAGTCTCTTCGGAGGTGTGGGTTCAAATCCTACCACTGGTATACGATTATGACGTCATTGATCAATCTTTAATATGAAATATGCAATTTTTCGTAAAAAACTGATTCTATTTTAAAAATACATTGTTTTATGTACAAAAAGTTTTTAACGCCATTAATTTTCTTTAAAATGAGCCATTGAACAACTCTCTACGATGTTCCAGTACCAAGCTATCTGTGGAAAAGAAGAAGAAAGAAAAAAATATCCCCTTTGTGGAGAATAACGTGGTTAAAGTCAATTTTCTTGATTTTCAAGCCAATATATTTTCTTTGTTATTCAAGCCAAAGGGCGGTAAGTTTCCCTTATAGGAACTCTTGAAATAAAGAAAATCTTATTCAAGAATATTGCTTTGAATCGGGATACAGGTGAATATGGGCTGGACTCTATCTATGATAATTTATTAAAATCTGACAGAGTAAAGTTCAATTCACCCAATGTAGTTGCCCTTTGTCCAAATGTTATATCATTGAACGCTAATGAACCGAATCCAAGAAGGTCAAAGAGAATAGCTTCCGCCTTTGCTTTGAAAAGAATTAGAGATTCAAACAATATGTAGTGTTATTTGATTTAGTATATAAACTTTTGTTTTAAATTGTTTTATTTTAGTTTTACTACTGATGACGGTCACTGTATATGTGACCGAAATATCTGGTATTTTTGTGAATTTCTATCACTGTTATAAAAAACACTGTCTATTAAAAGGATTTTATCCCTATTTGAACTTTTATTTATCGTCATTGAAAGGCAGTGTGGTCTCCGAAATTATCTACGTGTTCATTTGCAAGATGTTGAGTTTAGTGGGGAGGTTTCAATACATAGGGGATAAGCAAGGGGCTATAAAGCCTCCTACTTTGTATAATAACAGTGTTAATGATGCACAACAGGTTACCTCTCCGAGTTATATTTTCAAGCATATTTACTTGTCACTTCTGGGTTTGGCAGATGATCTTTTAAATCTGTATCGGTTGCTTTTTTCATTAGAAAATTATTTCTCGCGTCTTGAAAAAAGTTATTTGGATATTGGCTTGGAGTTTAATGTAGAAAAGTCTGCTGTTTTATTTTTAATTGCCTTGAAGATAATGCTACAGTCAGGCTTAGTGGAATTACCGTAACACCGTCTAGTCACATTACGTACCTAGGCCTGCCGATTGGTCGTAATCTTCGAGAAGCCCAGTTTTTGCTTATTTTGCTTATTATAACACCTTTCTAAGAAAGTGCGCATTGCCTATGCCGGTATTGTCAGTAGCTGTCGCAATTCAAGCCGTAAATATGTGGCTCGTCTTTATAATGCAGTAGCTTTGCCTCATGTCTTGTACCTGTCTCGTTTTTGGAAGCTCCTGAGTGCAAAAAAAAAGAACGACATAAGGACGATGTTTTTCAAGTATGCCCGATGTCTGCTTCAAGTGCCCCTTTTATTGGAAACCGCCATATTGTTGTGAAGTATGGAATTGCTGAGCCTCTGAGTGCCGTAAAGGAGGTAATTAAGAATTACGTAAAAAAACAAGAGCTGCTGGACCACGAGTTGGTCCACCTTCTCAAATAGTTATGTTATTATGTGGTTCTTTCCGTTTGTATTGGTTTTTCTTTTCAGTTTTGCTATTTCTTTCTTTTCTTGTCTGTGCTCTGTCTTTGTCTGTTGATTATAAGACGGGTTATCAATAAACTTCATTCATTCATTCATGATGATCGTCTCTTACTAGGTTGCTGGCTACCGCTAAAACCCGGATTTATATCACTTACAAAGAAACCGGATTACAAACAAGTAAAAGCATACGGCTTTTTCTTCTTTGGAATAGTAAGAGACAGTCCTCAAAGAATTAGACAGCTAACTAAGTCCGAAACTTGTTCTTTACCATAAACTTCATTAATCAGATATTTTAATATATCCTACATGGTCTAGGGGTAGGGATATATGGCTCTCACCCAGTTGGCTCAGGTTCAATTCCCGGTATGAGGAATGTTTACTTATGATGATTTCTTAAGGAATATAATTAAAGTAATCATGTATATAATAATTCATTTTATTACTTCAGTTACTAGGGGCTACAGTTCGTTCCTTAATTTCTTAGCATTGGACTGATCGTCTCTTACTAGGTTGCTAGCTACTGCTGCAACCGGGATTCACATATATAGTTATGAGAGGCAGCGTGGCCGAGTGGTCCAAGGCAATGGTGTTAGCCACCAGTCTCTTCGGAGACGTGGGTTCAAATCTTACCGCTGGTATACGATTATGATTTATGTACAAAAATCAAATATCTTTGAAAAGACTGCAGTATGAAAAGACATCAAAAATGCAGTTTTTAGTGGAAAAGTTTATTCTCTTTTAGAAATAATTTATTTTAGTTACAAAAGATTTTTAAGCCAATTAATTTCCTTTAAAATGAGCCATTGAACAACTCTCTACGATGTTCCAGTGGAAAAGAAAGAAGAAAGAAAAAAAATATGCCGTTTAGGCAGAATGTTGTAGTAGCCGCCACTTTTCTTGATTTTCAAGCCAATATGTTTCCCTTGATGTTTAAGCCAAAGGACAGGAAGATTCTTATGCAGGGGTTTCCGACAAGGTGTTTCTAATGGTGTACTTTTTGTTTTGGTTTGAATTTATTTTTAGGAGTTATGGGTTTTTATATTTCTTAACATGCGACGTGATCGTCTCTTACTAGGTTGCTAGCTACTGTTGCAACCCGGATTATTACAGTTTCCGCTACAACCTGGATACTGCTTCAATGTGTTTACTGTAAAAAAATCAAATGTATGTAATGGTTTTTTTCCAATGGTCGTCTTTTAATGGAAAATTTTAAAATATTGGCCTTCAATATAACTGTACTAGCCTAAACTATAATTAAGTGGCCTATAAAATTTAGTAGAGGCAAAAGTTCGTTCTTTATTATAAGGTATGGTGAAATAATAATATTCATATGGCTCTTAAATCATACTCCTTTATGGTTCCATATGGTCTAGTGGCTAGGATAGCTAATTTTCACTTAACAGGCTTGGGTTCAATTCCCGGTGTGGGAAAATTTTTAACTCTATAATCTTCGAACATTTGAACCTTTTATAATTTATAATTATGTATAATATAAATACTGTAATCTTAACTATAGTGAAGTTGCGTATGCAAGTTAGTATAGGGAAGAGTTCGATCTTAATTATAAAATTATTCTCTTTTAGAAATAATTTATTTTAGTTACAAATGATTTTTAACCCAATTAATTTCCTTTAAAATGAGCTATTGAACAACCCTCTACGATGTTCCAGTGCCAAGCTATCTGTGGAAAAGAAAAAAGAAAAAAAAAGAAAAAAATATCCCGTTTTAGGCAGAATGTGGTAGTAGTGCCACTTTTCTTGATTTTCAAGCCAATATGTTTCCCTTGCTGTTCAAGCCAAGGGACAGAAAGTTTACTATATAGAGGGTTCGGACAAGGCGGTTCTAATGGTGTACTTTTTGTTTTGATCTGACTCTTTTTTTAAGAACTATGGGGTTTTACATTTCTTAACATTGGACGTGATCGTCTCTTACTAGGTTGCTAGCTACCGCTGTCTTTTAATGTAACGTCTCTTACTAGGTTGCTAGCTACCGCTAAGACACCGGATTGTTTGTTCTTTAGTAATTTTCAGATCGACGGCTTTTTCTTCTTTGGAATAGTAAGAGACGAACCTCAAAGAATCAGGCAGCTAACTAAGTCCAATATAAGCAATTGTTTGTTCTTCTATTGATCATCTTTTAATTTGGCGTTTCTTACTAGGTTGCTAGCTACCACTTAAACCCGGATTATGTAATTAATAAGTTGCTAGCAACCCGGATAATAAACTGATTACAAACAGGAAAAAGCCTACGGCTTTTTCTTCTTTGATATAGTAAGAGACAAAACATCAAACAATCAAGTAGCTATTTAATTCCAATGTATGCAATTGTTTGTTATTCCAATGATCGTCTTTTAATGTAATTGGACGTGATCGTCTCTTACTAAGTTGCTAGCTACCGCTGCAACCCGGATGCTGTTGAAGCCAAGAGACTGTAAGTTTTATTTTAAGGAATTATGGGCTATTGTAGTTCTCATATACGATGTTCCTGTGGCCATGCTATCTGTTGAATTACTAACCTATACTATAATTAAGTGGTGTATAAAATTTAGTATAGGCAAGAGGTCGTTCTTTATTATACAAGGGACAGAAATTTTACTATGCTGGGGACTAAAGTTCGTTCTTTAATGTAATCAAGCCAAATAACAGAAAGTTTACTATACAGGGATTTCGGACAAGGCGGTTCTATTGGTGTACTTTTTGTTTTGATCTGACTTTTTTTTAGGAGTGATGGGTTTTAGTATTTCTAACATTGGACGTGATCGTCTCTTACTAGGTTGCTAGCTACCGCTGCAACCCGGATTTTTAAGCCAATATGAATCAATTCCTATTCAAGCCAAGGAACAGAAAGTTCCTTATATAGGGATTTCGGACAAGGTGATTCTAATGGTGTGCTTTTTGGTTTTGATCTGATTCTATTTTTAGGAGATATTGGTTATTACATTTTTAAACATTGGACTTGATCGTCTCTTACTAGGAGGATGCTATCTCCCGCTGCAACCCGGATTAACATGTAAAAAGATGTATTAAGAAATTTAATATCATGACTTATATGTAACTTACGTTTTATAAGTCTCCGATAGTACAGTGGTAAGTATCCCTGCCGGTTACGCGAAAGACCGGGGTTCGATTCCCCGTCGGAGAGAATTTTTAATATATTAAGTTTAAAGCAATATATCTTGAATTGAAAATTTAAAAAGATACTCAGTTTAGCTACCTCCTACAAAAGGCACTAGATGTAGCAATTTCATTTAAAATGAGCTATTATACAGCTCTCTATGATTTTCCAGTGCCCAGCTAGCTGAGGAGAAAGAAAAAGCGGAAAGAAAAAAATATCCCGTTTGTGTAGAATAACGTGGTAAAGTCAATTTTCTTGATTTTCAAGCCAATATATTTTCTTTGTTATTCAAGCCAAAGGGCGGTAAGTTTCCTTTATAGAGGTTTCGGACAAGGCGGTTCTAATGGTGTACTTTTTGTTTTGATCTGACTCTTTTTTTAGGAGCTAGGGGTTTTTATATTTCTTAACATTGGAGGTGATCGTCTCTTACTAGGTTGCTAGCTACCGCTGCAACCCGGATAATAACAAAATTTAATTAGAGTTCGTTCTTTATTGTTATGTTAGCATTGGACGTGATCGTCTCTTATTGTGATGTTTGGCTGTCTGAATTTTTGCATGTCTATAATCTTCATCATTGTGATAACACATCTTGCTGTTTTGTTTTGCTCTCTCAATTATTACTTCTCGATACGCCTGGTCGGTTGAATACCTTTGCTTTTTTCTTTTCAAGTTACTATCTCTGTTGTTTGTGTAGTACTGTTTTTTCAATATCCGTGCAGCTTGCTTGATTGAAACCATTATGTAATTATGAATGTGAACTTTTACAGTTCTGAAGCTTCTTATATAGTAATTATGACGTCACAGCGTAATGATTTTGTTGACGTCATAGCGCAATGATATTATTTCATGACGTCTTCAGAAACAACAATATAATTTCGTGTTTGTCTATTCACATCATAGCTCTAATATAAAACTATGACGACATTCAATATTTATCTAGTAGGATTTCAGACAAGGTAATTCTAATGATGCACTTTTGTTTTGATCTGACTCTATTTTTAGGAGTTTTGTTATATTTCTTAGCATTGGACTGATCGTCTCTTACTAGATTGCTAGCTACTGCTGCAACCCGGATTCACATATATATTATTTATGAGAGGCAACCTGGCCGAGTGGTCCAAGGCACTGGTGTTAACCACCAGTCTCTTCGGAGGCCTAGGTTCAAATCTTACCGCTGGTATACGATTATGTTTGAAAGACTGCAGTGTGAAAAGACATCGAAAATGCAGTTTTTGGTGGAAAAATTTATTCTCTTTTAGAAATAATTTATTTTAGTTACAAAAGGTTTTTAACCAATTAATTTACTTTAAAATGAGCTATTGAACAACCCTCTACGATGTTCCAGTGCCAAGCTATCTCTTTTCTTAACATTGGACGTGATCGTCTCTTACTAGGTTGCTAGCTACCGCTGCAACCCGGATTTTCTTGATTTTTTAGTACTGATTTTTTAACTTGCGTGTAGCTTGCTTTGATCTAACCATTATGTATTCATGAATGAGACCATTTACAGTTTTGACGTTTCTTATATAGTAATTATGACGTCACTGCATCAAAAATACAGTTTTATTGGAAAAATTTATTCTCTTTTAGAAATAATTTATTTTAGTTACAAAAGGTTTTTAACCCAATTAATTTCCTTTAAAATGAGCTATTGAACAACCCTCTACGATGTTCCAGTGCCAAGCTATCTCTGGATACAAAAGAAAAAAAAAGAAAAAAATATCCCGTTTGGGGAGAATAACGTGGTAAAAGTCTATTTTCTTGATTTTCAAGCCAATATATTTCTTTGTTATTCAAGCCAAAGGGCGGTAAGTTTCCTTTATGGAGGATTTGGACAAGGCGGTTCTAATGGTGTACTTTTTGTTTTGATCTGACTCTTTTTTTAGGAGCTACGGGTTTTTATATTTCTTAACATTGGAGGTGATCGTCTCTTACTAGGTTGCTAGCTACCGCTGCAACCCGGAAAACTAGCAAAAAATTTTTTAAGCCTGATGAAGATTTAACTAATTTGTCAAAAGTAAGGTTGCAAGTCGACGATTTTGTTATGGCCTTATTATAATTGGTGTGGTGAAATAATAATATGCATATGCTCTTAAATCATACTTCTTTATGGTTCCATATGGTCTAGTGGCTAGGATAGTTAACTTTCACTTAACAGTCTCGGGTTCGATTCCCGGCGTGGGAAAATTTTTAACTCTATAATCTTCGAACATTTGAACCTTTTATAATTTATAATGATGTATAATATAAATACTGTAATCTTAACTATAGTGAAGTTGCGTATGCAAGTTAGTATAGGGAAGAGTTCGATCTTTATTATAACTCTATAATCTTCGAACATTCGAACCTTTTATAATTTATAATGATGTATAATATAAATACTGTAATCTCTTACTATAGTGAAGTTGCCTATGAAAGTTAGTATAGGGAAGAGTTCGATCTTTATTATAATTTTTTAAATTTCCCCCAATTTCTCTGAAACTTTTTGGGAGACCAACGAAATTACCAATTATTTTTATTTGATCAGACATAATAAAACTTTACTAGCCTATAGTATAGTTAAGTGGCCTATAAAATTTAGTATAGGCAAAAGGTCGTTCTTTATTTATATCATTTTTATTATGAGACGTTATCGTCTTTTACTAGGTTGCTACCTACCGCTGCAACCCGGATTGAATTTTTTTAAAATAAATATGTTTTGCATCATCATATATATAATGATTCCTTATAGGGGTTTCGGACAAGGCGGTTCTAATGGTGTACTTTTTGTTTTGATCTGACTCCTTTGTTAGGAACTATGGGTTTTTATATTTCTTAACATTGGACGTGATCGTCTCTTACTAGGTTGCTAGCTACCGCTGCAACCCGGATTTCATTTGCATTAAACGAAACTTCGCTTATCACGTGTTTACTGGATTCTAAGCAAGTAATGAGAAAAAATAAGCCTATATAAGGGTTCAAAAGAGCTACAAACAAAAAAAGTCAACCCCAGAGTGAACAGACATTACAATGATCAAACAAAGAAAATAACATCCAAATTAAACAGGAACAAACCATATACGGAGAGAATTTCCCCCTAAATCAGTCACTTTTGGGTTACACAGACCAGAAGATATTTTTAAATAGTAACATTTTCGTTTTTTTCTTCTTTATATGCCCAATTAACAAACAGGAAAAAGCCTACGGCTTTTTCTTTTTTAAATAGTGAGAGATGAACCTCAAACAATCATGTGGCTAAATAATTCCATTGTATGCAATGGTTTGATATTCCAATGATCATCTTTTAATGTAAAAATTTCATTCAAAAGTTCTTTCTTTACAATAAACGGTGAAAAATTAAATAATCCCCATTTATTTTCCAGTTAACATTGGCTGGATGTCGTTCTTTACCATAAAACACGGAAAATCGTCTCTTACAAGGTTGCTTGCTACCACTGCAACCCGGATAGTTTGTTCTTTACTAGAAAATCCCCCAAACATTACTGAATTTTGCATAATAATTGATAATTAGATAAAATGAAACCGTATTGACAAACATCATTTATGATGAACTATTTCTGTCCTTTATGTAGACTTTACTAACCTATACTATAGTTAAGTGGCATATAAAACTAAGTATAGGCAAGAGGTCGTTCTTTATTATAAATATGATGAACTATATCGGTCCTTTATGTAATAATAAAAATAATTTGTTTTAATTACAAGAAGTTTTTAACCCCATTAATTTTCTTTAAAATGACCCATTGAACAACTCTCTACGATGTTCCAGTACCAAGCTATCTATTGAATTACTAACCTATACTATAATTAAGTGGCGTATAAAATTTAGTATAGGCAAGAGGTCGTTCTTTATTATAATTACAAAAGGTTTTAACCCCATGAATTTCCTTTAAAATGAGCCATTGAACAACTCTCTACGATGTTCCAGTGCCATGCTATCTGTTGAATTACTAACCTATACTATAATTAAGTGGCGTATAAAATTTAGTATAGGCAAGAGGTCGTTCTTTATTATATAAAAACGAAAATAAAATAAAAATTAATTTTTTCAATTTTTACGTCACGTCGCTAATTAAGTCATATATGGTTATTAGTAGATAATCGGTAAAATATTCGTTCTTTATTATAATCTGGATACAAAAAGAAAAAAGAAAAAAAAACATATCCCGTTTAGGCAGAATGTTGTAGTAGCTGCCACTTTTCTTGATTTTCAAGCCAATATATTTCCCTTGCTGTTCAAGCCAAGGGACAGAAAGTTTCCTATACAGGGGTTTCGGACAAGGCGGTTCTAATGGTGTACTTTTTGTTTTGATCTGACTCCTTCGTTAGGAACTATGGGTTTTTATGTTTCTTAAACATTGGACGTGATCGTCTCTTACTAGGTTGCTAGCTACCGCTGCAACCCGAATAACGTAAACTACAATTAAGTGGCGTATAAAATTTAGTATAGGCAAGAGGTCGTTCTTTATTGTAAAAAAAGCCTACGGCTTTTTCTTCTTTGAAATAGTAAAAAGACGAACCTCAAGTAACTACCCCTGGAACCACCATTTATTAGTTACTATGGATGAGAGATCGTTCTTTACTGTAATACTTTTTGTTTTGATCTGACTCCTTTTTTAGGAACTATGGGTTTTTATATTTCTTAACATTGGACGTGATCGTCTCTTACTAGGTTGCTAGCTACCGCTGCAACCCGGATGCAACCCGGAAATATATGACCCTTGTGTTTCAGCTGTTGAATTACTAACCTATATTATGATTAAGTGGGCGTATAAAAATTTAGTAATGACAAGAGGTCGTTCTTTATTATACACAGGAAAAAAGCCTACGGCTTTTTCTTCTTTTAAATAGTAAGAGACGAGTCTCAAATAATCAAGTAGCTAGCTAATTCAAAGGTATTCAATTTTTGTTATTCCAATGATCGTTTTTATTGTAAATTACCATGAACTGTTTGTTATTCTCTTTTAGAAATAATTTATTTTAGTTACAAAAGGTTTTTAACCCAATTAATTTCCTTTAAAATGAGCTATTGAACAACCCTCTACGATGTTCCAGTGCCAAGCTATCTCTGGATACAAAAAAGAAAAAAAAAAGAAAAAAATATCCCGTTTAGGCAGAATGTTGTAGTAGCTGCCACTTTTCTTGATTTTCAAGCCAATATGTTTCCCTTGCTGTTCAAGCCAAGGGACAGAAATTTTACTATAAAGGGGTTTCGGACAAGGCGGTTCTAATGGTGTACTTTTTGTTTTGATCTGACTCTTTTTTTAAGAACTATGGGTTTTTACATTTCTTAACATTGGACGTGATCGTCTCTTACTAGGTTGCTAGCTACCGCTGCAACCCGGAAAATATTAAAATATTCTTTTTTAGAGTTTCTGTTACTATTGAGTCGAGTCGCTCTTACAATACAGTTCCTTTCCACGATTTTTTTGATTTACTAAACTATACTATAGTTTAGTGGCCTGTAAAATTTAGTATAGGCAAGAGGTCTTTCTTTATTATAATGTTTGATGTGATATTACAAACAGGAAAAAGCCTATGACTTTTTCTTAATTGGAATAGTAAGAGACGACCTGGCTACAAACTATGATTATGACATCATTGATCAATCCATAACATGAAATGTTCTATACTGTAATGGTTTGTTCTTTTCTAGGTTTCAGCCATCTCTACAGCCATAAAAATGATGGAAATTAAATAATCCCTATTTATGTTTCAGTTAACATGGGCTAGGTGTCGTTCTTTATTGTAATTTCTTCTTTGAATTAGTAAGAGACGACTCTCAAAGAATCAGGCAGCAAACTAAGTCCAATGTGTGCAATGGTTTATTCTTGTAATGATCGTCTTTTAATATAATTATTTTATAAGTCTTCGATAGTCTAATGGTAAGTATGCCCACTTGTTACCTGGGAGAAGGGGGTTCGATTCTCCGTCGGGGAGAACTTTTAATATGTTGAATTAAAAGCACTATCTTTTCAATTGAAAATTTAAAAAAGAAACTTGTTTATTTACATTCTAGCTAAAATAATGAAGATAATATGAATGAACCACAGTGTTCAGTTTCTTTGGAATTGAGTTCGTTTTTTAACTATAAATACAAACAGGAAAAAGCCTACGGCTTTTTCTTCTTTTAAATAGTAAGAGACGAAACTCAAACAATCAAGTAGCTAACTAAGTCCAATGTATGGAATGGTTTGTTATTTCAGTGATCGTCTTTTAATGTAAAAATAAAAATACTGTAATCTTAACTATAGTGAAGTTGCGTATGCAAAGTTAGTGTAGGGAAGAGTTTGATCTTTATTATACAAATCTTACCGCTGGTATACGATTATGTTTGAAAGACTGGAGTGTGAAAAGACATCGAAAATGCAGTTTTTGGTGGAAAAATTTATTCTCTTTTAGAAATAATTTATTTTAGTTACAAAACGTTTTTAACCCAATTAATTTACTTTAAAATGAGCTATTGAACAACCCTCTACGATGTTCCAGTGCCAAGCTATCTGTGGAAAAGAAAAAAAAAGAAAAAAGAAAAAAATATCCCGTTTGGGGAGAATAACGTGGTTAAAGTCAATTTTCTTGATTTTCAAGCCAATATATTTCCCTTGCTGTTCAAGCCAAGGGACAGAAAGTTTCCTATACAGGGGTTTCGGACAAGGCGGTTCTAATGGTGTACTTTTTGTTTTGATCTGACTCCTTTGTTAGGAACTATGGGTTTTTATATTTCTTAACATTGGACGTGATCGTCTCTTACTAGGTTGCTCGAATGAAAGATCTTAAGCCGAACCGGCCAGCCATGACAAAAAACCAACAAAGAAAAAAATCTCTAAAAAAAAACAAACAAACGAGACTGTGGCCAGTGGAGAGAAAAGGAAAACAACAGAAACAAAACAACGCGGATATTTCGCCTGTATACAAACAAGGCGTCTTCAGCACGAAAGACACACAAAAAAAAAACACAGATAAAACTAAAAACCAATAAAACCACCACCAAAAAAAAACAAAAATGTACAATCTGCGCAAACTAATCCACGTAGGGAAAAGATGCTAAAATAGAGTTACTTCAGTGAGGACACCAGAGTAACTGAGGAAAAATAAAAAAACTGTAAATTACTTTAATTATTCAGTTGCGAAATAATCCTTTTGTTAGCTATTACTGAAGCAAATCGTTTTGGTCTAACAGGTAAAATAGTCCCCTGGTGATTATTTAAAATCTTTACTCCCTTATTGACAATTGATTCACTCTTTAGAAGGTTATCATAAATTGGGTCAATATTTAAATTACCCGTGTCCCTATTTATGGAAAGGTTAGCAAACATATGTTTTTTAATTTCTATGGCTTCCCTGGCCCATTGGGTGTACCCCTTATCATTAGAAATAGCCAAGGCTTCATCAAATTTTACAAAATGGTCTGGTTGAAGCCAAATATGCTCTGCTAAAGCTGAAACGAAAGTTTCTGGAGGCTTGCTTAGTTGTAGGGTTTTTTCTATTGAATTACGGTGTTCAATAAACCTTTCAACAAATTGTTGGTGAGTCCTACCAATATAGAACTTCCCACAAGAACACGGAATTTTATACACCCCACTTACTAAATTTCCCCGAGTTAAATCCTTACCAGAACTAAAAAAACTACTCATTGGCCTCAGCGATTGGAAACATGTATCAATACCAAATTTACGTAAAACCCGTGAAAGTTTCTCCCCCAAACCAGGTACATATGGTAATGAAACGAAGCTTTTTGATACAACTAAATCTAAAGACTGAGAAACCTCAATAACCCTACTACTATGTTTGGCCCGTCTATTTTCAATTATTTTATCAATGAACTTAATTGGATAACTATTACAAAATAAAATATCCCTCAAGTATAACAATTCTGAATCCAGAAATTCCTGGGAACAGATTTTAAAGGCTCTATCCACTAGTGAAATTACAACCCCCCTTTTCACCGACATAGGGTGGCAAGAATGAAAATTTAAATACCTATCATTGTGCGTAGGTTTTCTGTAAATCGAGAAAAGTAAATGGAAATCCCTTTTAATTAATAAAATATCCAGAAAAGGTAATTTATTATTATCCTCAAATTCAACTGTAAATTTAATATTATTATCAAAACTATTTAAATGCTTACAAAAAAGGTCTAAGGAGTCCAACCCATGTTTCCAAACGCAGACCACATCATCCATGAACCTACCCCAGAAGCAAGGGGAGATTCTAAAACTGTTTATAGCGGAGGTTTCAATGGCATCTATGAATAGATTTGCCAATCCGGGTTGCTAGCTACCGCTGCAACCCGGATTTCGGACAAGGCGATTCTAATGGTGTACTTTTTGTTTTGATCTGACTCTTTTTTTTTAGGAGTTATGGGTTTTTATATTTCTTAACATTGGACGTGATCGTCTCTTACTAGGTTGCTAGCTACCACTGCAACCCGGATTCAGCTTTAATTCGATGATCCAGACTTTGTGTACTAACTACATCCAAAGACTATGACGTCATTGATTAATATTCTATATAAAAAATTAAGTTTTTCGTAAAAAAAATTAATTAAAAAAAATTAAGTACAAATAGCGCTAGATCTAGAGATTTCCTTTAAAATGAGCCATTGAACAACTCTCTACGATGTTCCAGTGCCAAGCTATCTGTGGAAAAGAAAGAAAGAAAAAAATATCCCGTTTGGGGAGAATAACGTGGTAAAAGTCAATTTTCTTGATTTTCAAGCCAATATATTTTCTTTGTTATTCAAGCCAAAGGGCGGTAAGTTTCCTTTATAGAGGATTCGGACAAGGCGGTTCTAATGGTGTACTTTTTGTTTTGATCTGACTCTTTTTTTAGGAGTTGGGGGGTTTTATATTTCTTAACATTGGAGGTGATCATCTCTTACTAGGTTGCTAGCTACCGCTGCAACCCGGATCTTATTTTCCACTCGCGTGAGACCATATTTTTTCAAGGTTTAAAATTATTAAGTACACAAAATCCCGTGTCGAGTATCTAAAACCTAGCATAAAATAAAACTAATTTTAAAATTTTCAGGTATTTATCTTGTTTGAATTACAAAATTAGTATTATTAGTTAGAAACCATAAATATTTTTGCAGTTTACATAATAAGTTTAGCGATTCTGGACTGAAAACTAAAATAATTGCAATTATGAGACAATAATATGGAGATATGTACTTTACGGGTTACAAACCAAAAAAAGTTTGGTTCCAGGATACAATAATAAATTTGAACTGAGATGAAAAAAATTTTCCTTCCAGGAGACAAAAAGCAAAACTAATTTTAGAATTTTCATGTATTTTTGTTGTTTAAATTAAAAAATTACTATTACTGATTAGGCATCATAAATATTTTTGCAGTTTACATAAGAATTTTAGCGATTAAGCCAAAAAAGAAAATTTTGGTTCCAGGAGTTTCGGTTACTATTGAGACAAGTAGCTATTATTACTATAGAGTTCATTACCATGGACTGTTTTATTGCTTCAAAATTCAAATATCTTTGAAAAGACTGCAGTATGAAAATACATCAAAAATGCAATTTTTTTGACAAAATTGATTCTACTTTAAAAAGTATTTTATTTTTAAATACAAAAGTGACTAGATGTTGCAATTTCCTATAAAATGAGCTATTATACAGCTCTCTATGATTTTCCAGTGCCCAGCTAGCTGAGCAGGAAAAAATAGCGGAAAGAAAAAAATATCCCGTTTGTGGAGAATAACGTGGTAAAAGTCAATTTTCTTGATTTTCAAGCCAATATATTTTCTTTGTTATTCAAGCAAAAGGGCGGCAAGTTTCATTTATAGAGGATTCGGACAAGGCGGTTCTAATGGTGTACTTTTTGTTTTGATCTGACTCTTTTTTTAGGAGTTGGGGGGTTTTTTATTTCTTAACATTGGAGGTGATCGTCTCTTACTAGGTTGCTAGCTACCGCTGCAACCCGGATATGGAGTACAGATCATTCCTTGATGTTAATCTAGACACATCATCAACCTTATAATTATATCTTTACTATCAGTTGCTGTAGCGCATTGGCTAGTGAACTCTCTTCGTGACAACGAAGATAGAAGTTCGAGTCGCTCTACAGTAACAAGTGATCCCTGACCATACACAGTAGTCTTTGATCGTAGCTTATTTTATCTGGTTTCGTTAAAATAGGCTTTCTTCTGGAATTTTCTGTGATTATACAGAAGATATTTCCTTTATACTTTTGTCCTTTGAATATTTTGATTTCCCTTCGTCCTTTGCCTAATTAATTACACAATACAATAGATGCAGCAATTTGCTTTGAAATGAGTTATTAAACATAAATTGAACTATTGACCATTAATAGTAACCTGGTTACAAACAGGAAAAAGCCTACGGCTTTTCTTCTTTCAAATAGTAAGAGACGAACCTCAAAAGATCAAGCAGCTAATTAGTTCCAATGTAAACAAAGGTTTGATATTCCAATGATAGCCTTTTAATATATTTTCAACACATTGTAAACATTAACCTTTGAATATTGTAAGCATCATCTATATAATGGTTCCTTATAACACTTCAGTTACTATGGACTGAAGATCGTTCTTTAATGTAAAATACTGCAAAACTAGCAAAACAGTTTTTAAGTCTGATGAAGATTTAACTGATGTGTCAAAAGTAAGGTTGCAATTCGACGATTTTGTTTTGGCCTTATTGTAATTGGTATGGTGAAATAATAGTGTGCATATGGTTCTTAAATCATACTTCTTTATGGTCCCATTTGGTCTAGTGGCTAGGATAGTTAACTTTCACTTAGGAGGACCGGGTTCGATTCCCGGTGTGGGAAAATTTTTAACTCTATAATCTTCGAACATTCGAACCTTTTATAATTTATAATGATGTATAATATAAATACTGTAATCTTCACTATAGTGAAGTTGCCTATGCAATTATATATAATATAAATACTATAATCTTCACTATAGTTAAGTTGCCTATGCAAGTTAGTATAGGGAAGAGTTCGATCTTTATTATATTTCTTAGGAGTTTTGGGTTTTTATATTTCTTAACATTGGACGTGATCGTCTCTTACTAGGTTGCTAGCTACCGCTGCAACCCGGATAAAAACAAATGGTCTAAATCTTAAAGGCAAATTCAGTATGATAATATGGTACCCTCTTTATAGAGTGAATTTTAATAACTACTACATGAGATCCTCTTGACTGACACCATTTATGATCGATCCTTATGTCCCACTATACAAGTTTGTATAGGCAAGAGTTCGTTCTTTATTGTAATTTTAATTGAAGAATTTATTCTCTCTTTGAAATAATTTATTTTAGTTACATAAGATTTTTAACCCAATTAATTTCCTTTAAAATGAGCCATTGAACAACTTTCTACGACGCTCCAGTGCCAAGCTATCTCTGGAAAACAAGAAAGAAAAACGAGAAAAAAATATCCGTTTAAGCAGAATGTTGTAGTAGCTGCCACTTTTCTTGATTTTCAAGCCAATATATTTCCCTTGCTGTTCAAGCCAAGGGACAGAAAGTTTCCTATACAGCGGTTTCGGACAAGGCGGTTCTAATGGTGTACTTTGTTTTGATCTGACTCCTTTTTTAGAAACAATAGGTTTTTATATTTTTTAACATTGGACGTGATCGTCTCTTACTAGGTTGCTAGCTACCGCTGCAACCCGGAGGATCTGACTCTTTTTTTAGGAGTTAGGGGTTTTTATATTTCCTAACATTGGACGTGATCGTCTCTTACTAGGCTGCTAGCTACCGCTACAACCCGGATTATTTTCCAGTTAACATTGGCTAGATGTCGTTCTTTACTATAAAATATGGACAAAAGCTCCCTCTTTAATGTAATCCTTATATAAATAGAAAAATACCTGAATGTTTTAAAATTAGTTTTATTTTTTGTTAGTTTTACATAAGGGATCGATATAGTTTAATATTTTATGTAAACAAACAGGAAAAATCCTACGGCTTTTCCTTCTTTGGAGTAGTAAGAGACGACTTTCAAAGAATCAGGCAACTAACTAAGTCCAATGTATGCAATGGTTTGTTCTTCTAATGATCGTCTTTTAATATAACTTTACCACGAACTGTTTGATTGCTTCGAAAATCAAATGCAGTATGAAACTGCAGTATGAAAAGACATCAAAAATGCAGTTTTTACTGGAAAAATTTATTCTGTTTTAAAAATAATTTGTTTAAGTTACAAAAGGTTTTTAACCAAATTAATTTCCTTTAAAATGAGCCATTGAACAACTCTTTAATGCAAGCCTTATATAAATAGAAAAACACCTGAAAGTTTTAGAATTACTTTTATTTTTTGTTAGTTTTATATAACGGATCGATCTAGTTTAATATTCCCTCGCTTACTGATAGATACCAAAATCCTTACTGCATTACAAAGAGTAAAAAGCCTATGGCTTTTTCTTAACTGGAATAGTAAGAAACGACCTGGCTACAACCTACGACTATAACATCATTGATCAATCTTTAATATTAATTATAATCTTATTTTAGTTACTATGGGCTGGAAGTTTGTTCTTTACTGTAAAAAATGTATTCTGTTTTAAAAATAATTTGTTTGAGTTACAAAACGTTTTTAATCCCATTAATTTCCTTTAAAATGAGCCATTGAACAACTCTCTACGATGTTCCAGTACCAAGTTATCTGTGGAAAAGAAAAAAAAAAGAAGAAAGATGCCGTTTAGGCAGAATGGTGTAGTAGCTGCCACTTTTCTTGATTTTCAAGGCTATATATTTCCCTTGCTGTTCAAGCCAAGGGACGGAAAGTTTCCTATACAGGTATTTCGAACAAGGCGGTTCTAACGGTGTACTTTCTGTTTTGATCTGAATCTTTTTTCAGGAGTTATGGGTTATTATATTTCTTAACATTGAACGTGATCGTCTTTTACTAGGTTGCTAGCTACCGCTGCAACCCAGATGCAGATACCCCTGGAACTACCATATATTAGTTACTATGGGCGGGAGATCGTCCTTTAATGTATATTCCAATGATCGTCTTTTAGTGTAATCTCTAACATGAAATTATAATCTAATTTTAGTTACTATGGGCTGGAAGTTTATTCTTTACTGTAAAATTAGCATTGGACTGATCGTCTCTTACTAGGTTGCTAGCTACCACTGCAACCCGGATACCGCTACAATCTGCATATCTTGCAGCTACTCCTGGAACCACCATATATCAGTTACTATGGGCGAGAGATCGGTCTTTACTGTAAGCTACCGCTGCAACCCGGATTAAAATTAACTATAATTAAGTTGAGTATCTAATCTAGTATAGGCAAGAGTTCATTCTTTATTCTAACCTCTGTTAGGAAGTATGGTTTTTTATATTTCTTAACATTGGACGTGATCGTCTCTTACTAGGTTGCTAGCTACCGCTGCAACCCGGATTTTCGTAAAAAATTATTCTATTAAAAAAAAATTACAAATTGCACTAGATCCAGAGATTTTCTTTAATATGGGCCATTGAACAACTCTCTACGATGTTCCAGTGCCAATCTATCTGTGGAAAAGAAAGAAGAAAGAAAAAAGATGCCGGTTAGGGAGAATGCTGTACTAGCTGCCACTTTTCTTGATTTTCAAGCCAATATATTTCCCTTGCTGTTCAAGCCAAATGAAAGAAAGTTTCCAATACAGGGGTTTCAGACAAGGCGGTTCTAATGGTGTAATTTTTGTTTTGATCTGACTCCTTTTTTTAGGAGCTATGGATTTTTATATTTCTTAACATTGGACGTGATCATCTCTTACTAGGCTGCTAGCTACCGCTGCAACCCGGATAAATTGCTTAAGAAATCAAATATCTTTGAGAAGATTGCAATATGAAAAGAAAAGTGATAAAAGTATCATATTTATCATATTGATAATCTTACAACATTAATGAATGACGTCATAGTCCAAGAGGCAAGCACGATCGGCCTTTAACCGAAATGTTGGTGGTTCAAAGCCATCCGGGATCATTTTCTTTTAATTTGTAATTCAGGTATCAATAAAACCATATCATTACTATATCATTAACAATAATTAAGTTGAGTATGCAATTTAGTATAGGCAAGAGTTCGTTATTTATTATAGCAACCCGGATTTTGATCTGACTGCTTTTTTAGGAGATATGGGTTTTTTTTATTTCTTAACATTGGACATCATCGTCTCTTACTAGGTTGCTAGCTACCGCTGCAACCCGGATTTTTTAGAAGCTATGGTTTTTTATATTTCTTAACATTGGACGTGATCGTCTCTTACTAGGTTGCTAGCTACCGCTGCAACCCAGACGACTGAAGAAGAAAAAAAACACATTGTGCCCACATCGTTGTTTACTCAGGCAGTGCTAGCGCGCTGCCTATGATAATAAACTGACTACACACAGGAAAAAGCCTACGGCTTTTTCTTCTTTGAAATAGTATGAGACGAGTCTCAAACATTGAAGTAGCTAGCTAATTCCAATGTATGCAATTGTTTGTTATTCCAATGATCGTCTTTTAATGTAATCCCCAGGGGCTCTAGGGGGTCGTGTCATCCCCAGAGGTTTAGCTATTGAACCTTTTAACTATGCTGAAAAAAGGGAACCTCCACACCCTCCAATCTTTTGGTCATTTGCCCTCCAATATTTTAGTCATTTAAAAAGGGTACTAGGAATTTTGATTTTGGTTCGTATTAGCCCTGTCCCGGTAATCTAAGACCATCGGCTAAATACAATACTCTCTGAAAAAAAAAACAAAAAAACAAAACAAACATACATTTATGTTCTTTCTTCCGGCAAAAAAAACAACAACAAAATTTTATATTTTTGCAGGTGGGAGCTTGAAACCTCTGCAGTAGTGTTCTCTGATATGCTGAATTTGATGAAATGATTTTCATTAAAATTTCTTGGGGTTTTTGGCGTGTTTCACTCTTTTCTGAAATCAAAAATTATTCTCTCAGGCTTTTAGCTTTTGGTGCGTAACATTAAATTCATTACATTTTATATATCTGGAATCAAACAGTTCGTGGTAACGAACTGCAAGCAAGGAGCGATCCGGATCAATAGTAACAGAAACTCTAAAATTTGCCTTATTTGCCTGAGAAAATTTGCCTTATTTTTGAAAAAAACGGGGAAACACCCCCTAAAAGTCATAGAACTTTCACACCATTAGATTCAGCGTATCAGAGAACCCTACTAAAGAAGTTAAGGGCAACTAGGCCCCCTCCCCCGCTCATTTTTTCCCAAAGTCACCCGATCAAAATTTTGAGATAGCCATTTTGTTCAGCATAGTCAAAAAATACAATAACTATGTCTTTGAGGATGACTTAATCTCCCCACAGTTCCCAGGGGAAGGTCTGCAAGTTATGAACTTGGCGCAATGTTTACATATAGTATTGGTTATTGGGAAGTATACAGAAATTTTCAGGGGGGATTTTTTTTCTAGTATTTAGGGGGCCGGGGGTTACGTGGGAGGATCTTTCCATGGGGGAAGCGACATTGCTGTGAAGATTCCCCAGGATTATTTAAAAAAAGATCAGAAATTAAATTAAAAAAAAAAACAATTTTTCAACTGAAAGTAAGAAGCAACATCAAAATGTAAAACGAACAGAAATTATTGCGTATATGATTGGGTTCGCCCCCTAGTCATTACCTCGCTCTTTACGCTAAAGCTTTTTTTTGTACTTTCATCAAAGCTATTTATTCCAATTAACGGCCTTTGTGATGAAGGGGTTATTCTTAAATAATTTGAACAAAATTTGAACTTTAGCGTAAAGAGCGAGGTATTGACTAGGGGGCGAACCCCCTAATATACGTAATAAAAATATACGAATATAGAAGTTCGTTACGTAAGTTAATTCGTAAGTTAAGTCAGATCAAAATTTCGAGAAAGCCATTTAGCCAAAAAAAGTAAAATTAATTTAGACATTTCGTTTTAATTATTCATGTACGGTGAGCCAAAATGAAAATCGCATTAATTTGAAAACGCTCAGAAATTGAATAAAAAAGACAAGTTTTTTTTTTTAACTGAAAGTAAGGAGCGACATTAAACCTTAAAATGAACAGAAATTATTCCGTATATGAAAGGGGCTGTCCCCTCCTCATCGCCTCGCTCTTTACGCTAAATTGTTTATTGTTTTAAAAACAAAGTTGTGAGACAGAGTCAAACTTTAGCGTAAAGAGCGAGACGTTGAGAGAGGACAGCCCACTTTTTGAGTTGAAAAAATTTAGCCTTTTTCGAGGAACTAGGCGTTTGTTTCTACACCCTTCATGAATTTTTATCTTCACACCAGCAAGAGGAAATATATTGGCTTAAAAATCAAGAAAAGTGGCAGCTACTACAGCATTCTGACTAAACGGCATATTTTTTTTTCTCTCTTTTTTTTCAAAGAGTTCATGGTAACGAACTGTATAGTAAGAGCGACCCGTCTCAAAAGCAATCGAAACTCTAAAAAACGGAATTTTGATACCAATAGATACATCAAAAGAAATGAATTTTTATGCTGATTTTAAATATGTAAGTTTCATTAAGTTTAGTTATACCCATCAAAAGTGATGAGAAAATTAAGAAAATTTGACCTATTTTTGAAAAAGGGAAAACCCCCTAAAAGTCATAGAATCTTAATGAAAATCAAACCGCCAGATTCAGCGTATCAGAGATCCCTACTGTAGAGGTTTAAAGCTCCTATCTGCAAAAACGTGGAATTTTGTATTTTTTGTCAGAAGAAAGATCACAGATACGTATTTATTGTCTTTTTTTATAATAAAGAACAAATATTCTACCGATTGTCTACTAATAACCATATATGACGTATTAAGTGACATGTTGTAATATGTAACACCAATTATGTACTAATAACCAAATATGATGTAATGAGTAACGTGACGTAAAAATTGAAAAAAATCAATTTTTTTTAGATTTCAGTTCAGAAATGCTAAAGTTATAAACTACAAAAATATTTATGGTATCTGAGCAATATTTTTAATTTTTTAATTTAAACTAGAAAAATACCTGAAAAATCTAAAACTAGTTTTATTTTTTGCTGGGTTTTTGTTACTTGATACGAGAACTAAACATCCTTTACCTTAGGTGAGGTTTCAGTTAAATATGACAAAATCATTATTGAACGGTATACAAAAATTCTTCGATTTAAGTATTAAAAAAGTAAAAGGAAAGAAAGAAACAAATAAAGAAAGAAAAGAAAAGAAAGTCTTCAAACATAAAGAAACACAACCTGGCTTCTGGGCTTACACAAATTTCTGGCTTACACAAATTGATTCCAATATCAATATGGAAGAAAGTCCTGTGATTACCATTCAATGTGATAATGGTGACATTGAAGTCCAGAAATCACTTTTAACAGCTGTTAGTGATGTCTTCAAGGCCATGCTAGAAACGGACATGCTTGAAAAACGAACCAATCTTGTGCTAGCCCATGATTTGAACTTTGAAACTATGAAAAGTATTATAGATTACTATAAGGAAGGTTTCGAAACAGGTTTCTGGAACAAGGAGCAAATTATCAGGAACAAGGCTTTTGATTTCGAATCAGCAAACAGAGATGCATTATTATACATTGTAGAAAAGTACAACTTTCTTGCTATTAAGGAGGAAATTGCTCAACATTCGCTCCAAAGTTACTGTTTGAAGCATAATTTTCAAAATTTCATGTATATAATTATTCCTGTTGTTACTTCAGTTACTATATTGGCTTACTATATTGGCTTCCCCGTCGGGGAGAACTTTTAATATGTTAAATTAAGAGCACTATCTTTTCAATTTAAAATCTAAAAAAGAAACTTGTTTATTTACATTCTAGCCAAAATAATGAAGATAATATGAATGAACCACAGGGTTCAGTGTCTTTGGACTTGAGTTCGTTTTTTAACTATAAATACAAACAGGAAAAAGCCTACGGCTTTTTCTTCTTTTAAATAGTAAGAGACGAAACTCAAACAATCAAGTAGCTAACTAAGTCCAATGTATGGAATGGTTTGTTATTTCATTGATCGTCTTTTAATGTAAAAATATAAATACTGTAATCTTAACTATAGTGAAGTTGCGTATGCAAGTTAGTATAGGGAAGAGTTTGATCTTTATTATATTTGATTGCTTCAAAATTCAAATATCTTTGAAAAGACTGCAGTATGAAATACATCAAAAATGCAATTTTTTTGAAAAAATTGATTCTACTTTAAAAAGTATTTTATTTTTAATTACAGAAGTGACTAGATGTTGCAATTTCCTTTAAAATGAGCTATTATACAGCTCTCTATGATTTTCCAGTGCCCAGCTAGGTGAGGAGAAAAAACAAGCGGAAAGAAAAAAATATCCCGTTTGTGGAGAATAACGTGGTTAAAGTCAATTTTCTTGATTTTCAAGCCAATATATTTTCTTTGTTATTCAAGCCAAAGAGTGATAAGTTTCCTTAATAGGGGTTTTGTACAAGGTGGTTCTAATGGTGTAATTTTTGTTTTGATCTGACTCTTTTCTCAGGAGTTAGGGGTTCTTATATTTCTTAACATTGGACGTGATCGTCTCTTACTAGGTTGCTAGCTAACGCTGCAACCCGGATTCTTTACTATAACAACCAGGATGACGTCAGTTACAACTTGGAATTCGTTTTATGCTATATCATTACAAACAGGAAAAAGCCTACGGCTTTTTCTTCTTTGAAATAGTAAGAGACGAACCACAAGTAACTACCCCTGGAACCACCATATATCAGTTACTCTGCATGCGCGATTGTTCTTTACTGTAAATGATCGTCTCTTACTAGGTTGCTAGCTACTGCTGCAACCCGGATGTAACTACACCTGGAACCACCATATATCAGTTAGTATGGGAGAGAGATCGTTCTTTACTGTAACTTTATTACGTTCGGTGGCATTTTTATCTCTTTTAAATAAACTTTTCTGATATTTCAGGATGTTAGCTTTATTTTTTGTGTAGTAAAGTTTTTTATTAGTAGAAATTTGGATTCCTCTATTTTGATATTTTTTTTGGTTATTCTTTCTTTTTTTCCTTTCAAGTGAGACCATATTTTTTCAAGGTTTAAAATTATTAAGTACACAATACCCCGTGTCGAGTATCTAAAACCTAGCATAAAAAAAACTAATTTTTAAATTTTCAGGTATTTATCTTGTTTGAATTACAAAATTAGTATTATTGGTTAGACACCATAAATATTTTTGCAGTTTACATAAGAATTTTAGCGATTCTGGACTGAAAACTAAAATAATTGCAATTATAAGACAATAATATGGAGATACGTACTTTACGGGTTACAAACCAAAAAAAGTTTGGTTCCAGGATACAATAATAACTTTGAACTGAGATGAAAAAAAATTTTCTTCCAGGAGACAAAAAGTAAAACTAATTATAAAATGTTCATGTATTTTTGTTGTTTAAATTAAGAACTTACTATTACTGATTAGGCATCATAAATATTTTTGCAGTTTACATAATAATTTTAGCGATTAAGCCAAAAAAGAAAATTTTGGTTCCAGGAGTTTCGGTTACTATTGAGACAAGTAGCTATTATTACTATAGAGCTCATTACCATGAACTGTTTGATTGCTTAAAAATTCAAATATCTTTGAAAAGACTGCAGTATGAAAATATATCAAAAATGCAATTTTTTTGACAAAATTGATTTTACTTTAAAAAGTATTTTATTTTTAATTACAAAAGTGACTAGATGTTGCAATATCCTTTAAAATGAGCTATTATACAGCTCTCTATGATTTTCCAGTGCCCAGCTAGCTGAGGAGGAAAAAAAAGCGGAAAGAAAAAAATATCCCGTTTGTGGAGAATAACGTGGTAAAAAACAATTTTCTTGATTTTCAAGCCAATATATTTTCTTTGTTATTCAAGCCAAAGGGCGGTAAGTTTCCTTTATAAATAAATCGGACAAGGTGGTTCTAATGGTGTACTTTTTGTTTTGATCTGACTCTTTTTTTAGGAGTTGAAAGGTTTTATATTTCTTAACATTGGAGGTGACCGTCTCTTACTAGGTTGCTAGCTACCGCTGCAACCCGGATCTCTTATTAGGTTGCTAGCTACCGCTGCAACCCGGATAATCCCATTAATTTCCTTTAAAATGAGCCATTGAACAACTCTCTATGATGTTCCAGTGCGATGCTATCTGTTGAATTACTAACCTATACTATAATTTAGTGGCGTATAAAATTTAGTATAGGCAAGAGGTCGTTCTTTATTATAAATATTTTTGCACTTTGCAGTTAAATAAAATTGTTTTATTTAAAATTTTCAGGAATAATTCTAGATTCAGTTGAAAAATAAGATTTTGTTCCAAGAATCGAGCAGCTAACTATGGGTTTTTATATTTCTTAACATTGAACGTGATCGTTTCTTACTAGGTTGCTAGCTACCGCTACAACCCGGATATGGATTTCTATATTTCTTTTTTAACTTGTATTTCTTAACATAGGACGTGATCGTCTCTTAAAAATTATTTTTGGTTTTATTAGGTTCTAGCAATTCGACGCGTGATTTTATGGGTAGCTTAGACTAAATACAACTGAATTCATCGATTTATGCTAGCAAAACATTTTTTAAGTCTGATGAAGATTTAACTGATGTGTCAAAAGTAAGGTTGCAAGTCGACGATTTTGTTTTGGTCTTATTATAAAAACCCTGATTACAAACAGGAAAAAGCTTACTGCTTTTTCTTCTCTGGAGTAGTAAGAGACAACTCTGGCAGCTAACTGGTCAAAAAAATCTGACAGCTAACTAAGTCCAATGTATGCAATGGTTTGTTATTCCAACGATTGTCTTTTAATGTAACTAGCATTGCAGTCCGGAATATATACAAGCAGCTTCAATGTTTTAATTACAAAAGGTTTTTAACCCCATTAATTTCCTTCAAAATGAGCCTTTGAACAACTCTCTACAATGTTGCAGTGCCATGCTATCTGTTGAATTACTAACCTATACTATAATTAAGTTGCGTATAAAATTTAGTATAGGTAAGAGGTCGTTCTTTATTATAATTTTAAATTTAAGATTAAAATTATTTTAAGATTAATTTATTGCTCAGATATCATAAATATTTTTGCAGTTTGACTAAAATAACTTTAGTGATTCTAAACTGAAAAATAAGATATATAAAAAATCGAATTTTTCGGTCTGGAAATACATTTTAAATCTCACGTCGGTAATTATTATGTACTAACTACATCCAACGACTATGACGTCATTGATCAATATTGTACATAAAAAATTAATTTTTTCGTAAAAAATTGATTCTATTTTTCAAAAACAAAATAAGTACAAATGGCACTAGATATAGAGATTTCCTTTAAAATGAGCCATTGAACAATTCTCTACGATGTTCCAGTGTCAAGCTATCGGTGAAAAGAAGAAAGAAAAAATATGCGGTTTGTGGAGAATAACGTGGTTAAAGTCAATTTTCTTGATTTTCAAGCCAATATATTTTCTTTGTTATTCAAGCCAAAGGGCGGTAACTTTCCTTTATAGGGATTTCGGACAAGGCGTTCTAATGGTGTACTTTTTTTTGATCTGACTCTTTTTTTAGGAGTTTAGGGTTTTTTTTCTTTTTAGGGTTTTTTATATTTCTTAACATTGGACGTGATCGTCTCTTACTAGGTTGCTAGCTACCGCTGCAACCCGGATTACTGAAGGTTTTCAACCGCATCAATTTCCTTTAAAATGAGCCATTGAACAACTCTCTACGATGTTCCTGTGCCATGCTATCTGTTGAATAACTAATCTATACTATAATTAAGTGGCGTATAAAATTTAGTATAGGCAAGAGGTCGTTCTTTATTATAAATTACACAAGCTGCAAAGAACGCATAAGGGCAAAATTAAAAATTATATTCAGAAGTCCAAAAACATGGCAACAATGCTGGCTGATCTTAGTAAATTTAGAAAAATTTTACGAATTTTTTACCGGGATTACGAAAAATATTCAAAATTAAAGATTAAAATTATCTCTGAAAGAATGGATTTTGTTGAAAAGTCAGCTAGAGATGCTTTTGCAAAACTTCATAGTAATATCCAAAAGAAATGTTGCATGTTTAGTGAAAAGCTTCCAAGGTATGAACCGGCAACTGTGGAACAGTTTATAGATGTAATGGGAAATTTTATAGATCACTGTGAATATATGGAGGCATAATTGTTCTTTACTTAGTTTCAGCTTTAATTCGATGATCCAGACTTTATGTACTAACTACATCCAAAGACTATGACGTCATTGATTAATATTGTATATAAAAAATTAAGTTTTTCGTAAAAAAAATTAATTAAAAAAAAATTAAGTACAAATAGCGCTAGATCTAGAGATTTCCTTTAAAATGAGCCATTGAACAACTCTCTACGATGTTCCAGTGCCAAGCTATCTGTGGAAAAGAAAGAAAGAAAAAAATATCCCGTTTGTGGAGAATAACGTGGTTAAAGTCAATTTTCTTGATTATCAAGCCAATATATTTTCTTTGTTATTCAAGCCGCAGGGCGGTAAGTTTCCTTTATAGGGGTTTCGGACAAGGCGGTTCTAATGGTGTACTTTTTGTTTTGATCTGACTCTGTTTTTAGGAGTTAGGGTTTTTTATATTTCTTAACATTGGACGTGATCGTCTCTTACTAGGTTGCTAGCTACCGCTGCAACCCGGATCTTTGTCGTTCTTAAGTAGTAATTTTTAATGTATCTATTTCATTTCTTACTATGGGGCCGGATCGTCTCTTACTAGGTTGCTCGTTACCACCGCAACTCGGATACCAGTTACTATGGGCTATAGTTCGTCCTTTAATGTAAAATAGCTAACTTATTCAAATTTATGTAATTGTTTATTATTCCAATGAGGGTCTTTTAATGTAATTAATTATAAAAGGTTCTTATATGCAGCAGTTTCCTTTAAGATTAGCCATTACACTCATTATTATGACCACAAACTGTTTGATTTGGTATGGGCTGAAGTTCGTTCTTTATTGTAAATCGTCGGTTGAATACCTTTGCTTTTTTCTTTTCGAGATACTATCTCTGTTTTTTTTGTAGTACTGTTTTTTTAACTTGCGTGTAGCTTGCTTTGATCTAACCATTATTTATTCATGAATGAGACCATTTACAGTTTTGATTTTTGAAAGACTGCAGTGTGAAAAGACATCAAAAATGCAGTTTTTGGTGGAAAAATTTATTCTCTTTTAGAAATAATTTATTTTAGTTACTATAGATTTTTAACCCAATTAATTTCCTTTAAAATGAGCCATTGAACAACTATATACGATGTTCCAGTGCCAAGCTATCTCTGGAAACAAAGAAAAAAAAATATCCCGTTTAGGCAGAATGTTGTAGTAGCTGCCACTTTTCTTGATTTTCAAGCCAATATATTTCCCTTGCTGTTCAAGCCAAGGGACAGAAAGTTAACTATACAGGGGTTTCGGACAAGGCGGTTCTAATGGTGTACTTTTTGTTTTGATCTAACTCCTTTGTTAAGAACTATGGGTTTTTAAATTTCTTAACATTGGACGTAATCGTCTCTTACTAGGTTGCTAGCTACCGCTGCAACCCGGATTATGTAATATCCAATAATTGTCTTTTAATGTAATCTCTTTGGAGGCACCGCTGCAACCCGGATTATTCTATATCATCACAAACAGGAAAAAGCCTACTGCTTTTTCTTCTTTGAAATAGTAAGAGACGAACCTCAAGCAATCAAGTAGCTAACATAGTCCAATGTATGCAGTGGTATGTTATTCCAATGATCGTCCTTTAATGTAACATAGTAATATCCAAAAGAAATGTTGCATGTTTAGTGAAAAGCTTCCAAGGTATGGACCGGCAACTGTGGAACAGTTTACAGATGTAATGGGAAATCTTATACATCACTGTGAATATATGGAGGCATAATTGTCCTTTACTTAGTTTCAGCTTAAATTCGATGATCGAGCCTTTATGTACTACATCCAACGACTATGACGTCATTGATCAATATTGTATATACAAAATTAAATTTTTCGTGAAAATAATTAATAAAAAAATTAAGTGCAAAAGGCGCTAGATCTAGAGATTTCCTTTAAAATGAGCCATTGAACAACTCTCTACGATGTTCCAGTGCCAAGCTATCTCTGGAAACAAAAGAAAGAAAAAAATATCCCGTTTGTGCAGAATAACGTGGTTAAAGTAAATTTTCTTGATTTTCAAGCCAATATATTTTCTTTGTTATTCAAGCCAAAGGGTGGTAAGTTTCCTTTATAGAGGATTCGGACAAGGCGGTTCTAATGGTGTACTTTTTGTTTTGATCTGACTCTTTTTTTTAGGAGTTGGGGGGTTTTATATTTCTTAACATTGGAGGTGATCGTCTCTTACTAGGTTGCTAGCTACCGCTGCAACCCGGATTGCTAGCTACCGCTGCAACCCGGAACTAGCTACCACTGTAACCCAGATTTTACTATGGGCTAAGTTTCGTTCTTTACTGTAATCATAGCTCTAATATAAAACTATGATGACATTCATTATTTATCTAGTAGGGTTTCAGACAAGGTAGTTCTAATGATGTACTTTTGTTTTGATCTGACTCTATTTTTAGGAGTTTTGGGTTTTTATATTTCTTAGCATTGGACTGATCGTCTCTTGCTAGGTTGCTAGCCACTGCTGCAACCCAGATTCACATATATATTATTTATAAGAGGCAGCCTGGCCGAGTGGTCCAAGGCACTGGTGTTAGCCACCAGTCTCTTCGGAGGTGTGGGTTCAAATCTTACCGCTGGTATACGATTATGTTTGAAAGACTGCAGTGTGAAAAGACATCAAAAATGCAGTTTTTGGTGAAAAAATTATTCTCTTTTAGAAATAATTTATTTTAGTTACTATAGATTTTTAACCCAATTAATTTCCTTTAAAATGAGCCATTTTTAATTTATTTTAATTACAAAAGGTTTTTAACCTTTTGTAAGGTTAAAAACCAAAGGTTTTTAACCTTAGGTTAACTTTTAACCTAAGGTTAACTTTTAACCTTAGGTTTAACCAAAGGTTAAAAACCCAAAGGTTTTAACCTTTGGGTTGCAGCTACTGCTGCAACCCAAATTCACATATATAGTTATGAGAGGCAGATTGGCCGAGTTTTTAACTCGGCTATACAAACAGGAAAAAGCCTACGGCTTTTTCTTCTTTTAAATAGTAAGAGACTAAACTCAAACAATCAAGTAGCTAACTAAGTCCAATGTATGGAATGGTTTGTTATTTCAGTGATCGTCTTTTAATGTAAAATATATTGAATTTAAAGTAGTTTCTCTTAAATTTACAATTTAAAAAAGAAACTCAGTTTTCCTACCTCTTAGCTAAATATAATAGCTTTAATATAAATTAATAAAGGCAAGAGGTCGTTCTTTATTATAATGATCGTCTCTTACTAGATTGCTAGCTACTGCTGCAACCCGGATTCACATATATATTATTTATGAGAGGCAACCTGGCCGAGTGGTCCAAGGCACTGGTGTTAGCCACCAGTCTCTTCGGAGGCGTGGGTTCAAATCTTACCGCTGGTATACGATTATGTTTGAAAGACTGCAGTGTGAAAAGACATCGAAAATGCAGTTTTTGGTGGAAAAATTTATTCTCTTTTAGAAATAATTTATTTTAGTTACAAAAGGTTTTTAACCCAATTAATTTCCTTTAAAATGAGCTATTGAACAACCCTCTACGATGTTCCAGTGCCAAGCTATCTTTGGAAACAAAGAAAAAAAAAGAAAAAAGAAAAAAATATCCCGTTTAGGAAGAATGTTGTAGTAGCTGCCACTTTTCTTGATTTTCAAGCCAATATATTTCCCTTTCTGTTCAAGCCAAGGGACAGAAAGTTTCCTATACAGGGGTTTCGGACGAGGCGGTTCTAATGGTGTACTTTTGTCTTGATCTGACTCCTTTTTTAGGAACTATGGGTTTTTATATTTCTTAACATTGGACATGATCGTCTCTTACTAGGTTGCCAGCTACCGCTGCAACCCGGATTCAGAAACAACAATATAATTTCGTGTATTTCTATTCACGTCATAGCTCTAATATAAAACTATGACAACATTCATTATTTATCTAGTAGGGTTTCAGACAAGGTAGTTCTAATGATGTACTTTTGTTTTGATCTGACTCTATTTTTAGAAGTTTTGGGTTTTTATATTTCTTAGCATTGGACTGATCGTCTCTTACTAGGTTGCTAGCTACTGCTGCAACCCGAATGCACGTATATATTTATGAGAGGCAGCCTGGCCGAGTGGTCCAAGGCACTGGTGTTAGCCACCAGTCTCTTCGGAGACGTGGGTTCAAATCCTACCGCTGGTATACGATTATGTTTGAAAGACTGCAGTGTAAAAAGACATCAAAAATGCAGTTTTTGGTGGAAAAATTTATTCTCTTTTACAAATAGTTTAGTTTAGTTACTATAGATTTTTAACCCAATTAATTTCCTTTAAAATGAGCCATTGAACAACTATCTACGATGTTCCAGTGCCAAGCTATCTCTGGATACAAAAGAAAAAGAAGAGAAAAAAAAATATCCCGTTTAGGCAGAATGTTGTAGTAGCTGCCACTTTTCTTGATCTTCAAGCCAATATATTTCCCTTGCTGTTCAAGCCAAGGGACAGAAAGTTTACTATACAGGGCTTTCGGACAAGGCGGTTCTAATGGTGTACTTTTTGTTTTGATCTTACTCCTTTGTTAGGAGCTATGGGTTTTTATATTTCTTAACATTGGACGTAATCGTCTCTTACTAGGTTCCTAGCTACCACTGCAACCCGGATTACAGTAAGGACTATATTATATAATTATATTATTACAGACTTATTATATAATAAATGTAATATAATTTATTATATAATAAATGTAATATATTATTACAAACAGGAAAAAGCCTACGGCTTTTTCTTCTTCGGAATAGTAAGAGACGAACCTCAAAGACTCAGGCAGCTAACTAAGTCATACATATGCAACGGTTTGCTCTTCTAATGATCGTACTTTAATATAAACTAATGGTGTACTTTTTGTTTTGATCTGACTCTTTTTTTAGGAGTTATAGGTTTTTATATTTCTTAACATTGAACGTGATCGTCTCTTACTAGGCTTCTAGCTACCGCTGCAACCCGGATACTGATGATACCTGCTAAATCCCCATTTAAAGTATCGATCCTTTATGTTATTTTCGTAAAAAAATGATTGTATTTAAAAAAAAAGTACAAATGGCACTAGATCTAGATATTTCTTTTAAAATTAGCCATTGAATAATTCTCTACGATGTTCCGTGCCAAGCTATCGGTGAAAAAGAATCTTTAATATTAATTTTAATCTTTTTTTTAGTTACTACGGGTTGGAAGTTTGTTCTTTACTGTAATGTTATTTCAATGATCGTCTTTTAATGTAACCATTAATTTCCTTTAAAATGAGCCATTAAACAACTCTCTACGATGTTCCAGTGCCAAGCTATCTGTGGAATTACTAACCTATACTATAATTAAGTGGCGTATAAAATTTAGTATAGGCAAAAGGTCGTTCTTTATTATAATTACTTCGGGTTGGAAGTTTGTTCTTTACTGTAATGTTATTTCAATGATCGTCTTTTAATGTAGCCATTAATTTCCTTTAAAATGAGCCATTAAACAACTCTCTACGATGTTCCAGTGCCAAGCTATCTGTGGAATTACTAACCTATACTATAATTAAGTGGCGCATAACATTTAGTATAGGCAAAAGGTCGTTCTTTATTATAATTAAATTAACCCAAAAATTACTGCATTTTACATAATAATGATAATTATATAAAAAAACCTAATTGACAAACACCACTCATGATGAACTATATCGGTCCTTCATGTAATTTTCTTGATTTTCAAGCCAATATATTTCCCTTGCTGTTCAAGCCAAATGACAGAAAGTTTCCTATACGGGTGTGTCAGACAAGGCGGTTCTAATGGTGTACTTTTTGTTTTGATCTGACTCTCTTTTTAGGAGCTATGCGTTTTTATATTTCTTAACATTGGACGTGATCGTCTCTTACTAGGTTGCTAGTTACCGCTGCAGCCCGGATTAAAAAATTATTATCATATCTTATATGTAACTTTTATTTTATAAGTGTTCGATAGTCTAATGGTAAGCATGCCCACTTGTTACCTGGGAGAATGGGGTTTGATTCCCCGTCAGGGAGAACTTTTAATATGTTGAATTAAAAGCACTGTCTTTTCAATTTAAAATTTAAAAAAGAAACTTGTTTATTTACATTCTAGCTAAAATAATGAAGATAATATGAATGAACCACAGGGTTCAGTTTCTTTGGACTTGAGTTCGTTTTTTAACTATAAATACAAACAGGAAAAAGCCTACGGCTTTTTCTTCTTTTAAATAATAAGAGACGAAACTCAAACAATCAAGCAGCTAACTAAGTCGATGTATGGAATGGTTTGTTATTTCAGTGATCGTCTTTTAATGTAAACATTGGACTGATCGTCTCTTACTAGATTGCTAGCTACTGCTGCAACCCAGATTCACATATATAGTTATTTATGAGAGGCAACCTGGCCGAGTGGTCCAAGGCACTGGTGTTAGCCACCAGTCTCTTCGGAGGCCTAGGTTCAAATCTTACCGCTGGTATACGATTATGTTTGAAAGACTGCAGTGTGAAAAGACATCGAAAATGCAGTTTTTGGTGGAAAAATTTATTCTCTTTTAGAAATTATTTATTTTAGTTACAAAAGGTTTTTAACCCAATTAATTTCCTTTAAAATGAGCTATTGAACAACCCTCTACGATGTTCCAGTGCCAAGCTATCCGTGGAAAAGAAAAAAAAGAAAAGAGAAAAAAATATCCCGTTTGGGGAGAATAACGTGGTTAAAGTCAATTTTCTTGATTTTCAAGCCAATATATTTCCCTTGCTGTTCAAGCCAAGGGACAGAAAGTTTCCTAGACAGGGGTTTCGGACAAGGCGGTTCTAATAGTGTACTTTTTGTTTTGATCTGACTCCTTTGTTAGGAACAATGGGTTTTTATATTTCTTAACATTGGACGTGATCGTCTCTTACTAGGTTGCTAGCTACCGCTGCAACCCGGATCACGTCATAGCTCTAATATAAAGCTATGACGACATTCATTATTTATCCAGTAGGGTTTCAGACAAGGTAGTTCTAATGATGTACTTTCGTTTTGATCTTACTCTATTTTTAGGAGTTTTGTTATATTTCTTAGCATGGGACTGATCGTCTCTTACTAGGTTGCTAGCTACTGCTGCTACCCAAATTCACATATATATTTATTTATGAGAGGCAGCCTGGCCGAGTGGTCCAAGACACTGGTGTTAGCCACCAGTCTCTTCGGAGAGGTGGGTTCAAATCTTACCGCTGGTATACGATTATGTTTGAAAGACTGCAGTGTGAAAAGACATCAAAAATGCAGTTTTTGGTGGAAAAATTTATTCTCTTTTAGAAATAATTTATTTTAGTTACTATAGACTTTTAACCCAATTAATTTCCTTTAAAATGAGCTATTGAACAACCCTCTACGATGTTCCAGTGCCAAGCTATCTGTGGAAAAGAAAAAAGAAAAGAGAAAAAAATGTCCCGTTTGGGGAGAATAACGTGGTTAAAGTCAATTTTCTTGATTTTCAAGCCAATATATTTCCCTTGCTGTTCAAGCCAAGGGACAGAAAGTTTCCTATACAGGGGTTTCGGACAAGGCGGTTCTAATGGTGTACTTTTTGTTTTGATCTGACTCCTTTGTTAGGAACTATGGGTTTTTATATTTCTTAACATTGGACGTGATCGTCTCTTACTAGGTTGCTAGCTACCGCTGCAACCCGGATAAACAGGAAAAAGCCTATTGCTTTTTCTTTATTGGAATAGTAAGAGACGACCTGGCTACAAACTATGATTATGGCATCATTGATCAATCTTTAACATGAAATGTTCTTTGCTGTAATGATTTGTTCTTTACTAGGTATCAGCCGTCTCTACAGCCATGATACTGATGGAAATTACATAATCCCTATTTATGTTTCATTTTTAATGGGCTAGGTGTCGTTCTTTAATGTATACAAACAGGAAAAAGCCTACGGCTTTTTCTTCTTTGAAATAGTAAGAGACGCACCTCAAACAATCAAGTAGCTAACTAAGTCCAAATTATGCAATAGTTTGTTATTCCAATGATCGTCTCTTAATGTAATCTTCTTTTAAAGAAGGAAAAGCCAATCGTTTAATATTGATCCCTTACTACAGGTGGATTTGAACCCGCAAACCTCGAATCATGAGGCACACTTTCATCCATTGTGCTGTAGTAAGGTATTCATTGATTTGATTTTTCCACAAATCTGTGTATATACGGATAAATAGATTTTGATAAACGTATTCTAACGGCTATACTAACTTGACTATGCCAGTTAGTATAGCCAAGAGTTATTTTATCATTATAACATTTGAACCTTTTATAATCTATAATGATGTATAATATAAATACTGTAATCTTAACTATAGTGAAGTTGCGTATGCAAGTTAGTATAGGGAAGAGTTCGATCTTTATTATAATATTTTAGCACTGATTTTTTAACTTGCGTGTAGCTTGCTTTGATCTAACCATTATGTATTCATGAATGAGACCATTTACAGTTTTGACGTTTCTTATATAGTAATTATGACGTCACTGCATCAAAAATACAGTTTTTATTGGAAAAATTTATTCTCTTTTAGAAATAATTTATTTTAGTTACAAAAGGTTTTTAACCCAATTAATTTCCTTTAAAATGAGCTATTGAACAACCCTCTACGATGTTCCAGTGCCAAGCTATCTCTGGAGACAAAAAAAGAAAAAAAAAAATATCCCGTTTGGGGAGAATAACGTGGTAAAAGTCTATTTTCTTGATTTTCAAGCCAATATATTTCCCTTTTTATTCAAGCCAAAGGGCGGTAAGTTTCCTTTATAGAGGATTTGGACAAGGCGGTTCTAATGGTGTACTTTTTGTTTTGATCTGACTCTTTTTTTAGGAGCTACGGGTTTTTATATTTCTTAACATTGGAGGTGACTCTTACTAGGTTGCTAGCTACCGCTGCAACCCGGAACATTGGACGTGATCGTCTCTTACTAGGTTGCAAGCTACCGCTGCAACCCGGAAAATACGATGAAATAATAATATGCATATGGTTCTTAAATCATGCTGTTTTATAGTCCCATATGGTGTAGCGGATAGGATAGCTGGTTTTCATCTAGAAGGCCCGGGTTCGATTCCCGGTATTGGAAAATTTTTAACTCTATAATCTTCGAACATTAGAAGCTCTAAACCTTTTATAATTTATAATGAACCACATCGATCCTTTATGTAATTTGATCAGACTTTTTTTTAGGAGTTATAGGTTTATTATTACATTTGACGTGGTCGTTGCTTACTAGATTGCTAGCTACCGCTGCAACCCGGATATGATAATAAACTGATTACACACAGTAAAAAGCCTACGGCTTTTTCTTCTATTAAATAGTAAGAGACAAGTCTCAAACAATCAAGTAGCTAGCTAATTCCAATGTATGGAATGGTTTGTTATTCCATTGATCGTCTTTTATTATAACTAGGTTTTAGCCATCTCTACAGACATGTTACTGATGGAAATTACATAATCCCTGTTTATGTTTCAGTTAACATGGGCAAGGTGTCGTTCTTTATTGTAATAATTACAAAAGGTGTTTAACCCCATTAATTTTCTTTAAAATGAGCCATTAAACAACTCTCTAAGATGTTCCATTGCCAAGCTATCTGTGGAATTACTAACCTATACTATAATTAAGTCGCGTATAAAATTTAGTATAGGCAAAAGGTGGTTCTTTATTATAGATCCTTTATGTAAGTTTCTAGCTACCGCTGCAACCGGATAATAAACTGATTACAAACAGGAAAAAGCCTACGGCTTTTTCTTCATTGAAATAGTAAGAGACGAACCTCAAACAATCAAGTAGCTAACTAATTCCAATGTATGCAATTGTTTGTTATTCCAATGATCGTCTTTTAATGTAAAACTATTAAAAAATATTTTATCTTTAATTACAGAAGTAACTAAATGTAGCAAGTTTTACTATTGAGACGAGTCGCTCTTACTATACAACATATAGTTCTTTATCACAAACTGTTTGCTTTGATGTATCTATTGGTACCAAAATTTCGTTCTTTAGAGTTTCGGTTACTATTGAAACAATCAAAATTTGTTCTTTAGAGTGTCGGTTACTATTGAGACAAGTAGCTATTAATACTATAGATTTCATTACCATGAACTGTTTGATTGCTTCAAAATTCAAATATCTTTGAAAAGACTGCAGTATGAAAATACATCAAAAATGTAATTTTTTTGACAAAATTGATTCTACTTTAAAAAGTATTTTATTTTTAATTACAAAAGTGACTAGATGTTGCAATTTCCTTTAAAATGAGCTATTATAAAGCTCTCTATGATTTTCCAGTGCCCAGCTAGTTAAGGAGAAAAATCAAGCGGAAAGAAAAAAATATCCCGTTTAGGCAGAATGTTGTAGTAGCTGCCATTTTTCTTGATTTTCAAGCCAATATATTTTCTTCGTTATTCAAGCCAAGGGACAGAAAGTTAACTATAGGGAAGTTTCAGACAAGGTGGTTCTAATGGTGTAATTTTTGTTTTGATCTGACTCTTTTCTTAGTAGTTAGGGGTTTTTATATTTCTTAACATTGACTGTGATCGTCTCTTACTAGGTTGCTAGCTACCGCTGCAACCCGGATGTGAAATAATAATATGCATATGGTTCTTAAATCATACTTCCTTATCGTCCCATATGGTCTAGTGGCTGGGATAGTTAACTTTCACTTAACAGGCCCGTTTTCGATTCCCGGTGTGGGAAAATTTTTAGCTCTATAATCTTCGAACATTCGAACCTTTTATAATTAGAATTATGTATAATATAAATACTGTAATCTTAACTATAGTGGTTGCCTATGCAAGTTAGTATAGGGAAGAGTTCGATCTTTATTATAATTTCAGTGATCGTCTTTTAATGTAAATACTGATGGAAATTACATAATCCCTATTTATGTTTTAGTTAACATGGGCAAGGTGTCGTTCTTTATTGTAAAAATAGTAAGAGACGAAACTCAAACAATCAAGTAGCTAACTAAATCCAATGTATGGAATGGTTTGTTATTTCAGTGATCGTCTTTTAATCTAAAAATATAAATACTGTAATCTTAACTATAGTGAAGTTGCGTATGCAAGTTAGTATAGGGAAGAGTTTGATCTTTATTACACAAGCCAAGGGACAGAAAGTTTACTATACAGGGGTTTCGGACAAGGTGGTTCTAATGGTGTACTTTTTGTTTTGATCTGACTCCTTTGTTAGGAACTATGGGTTTTTATATTTCTTAACATTGGACGTGATCGTCTCTTACTAGGTTGCTAGCTACCGCTGCAACAACCGCTGCAACCCGGATTTTATTTACTATGGGCTGAAGTTCGTTCTTTACTGTAACTTTTTTAAATTGTATGTCCGCTTTGCCGGAATATATTTTGTTATTTTTTTTGTATTTATCTAGGTCTGGATATATGTTTAGTAGATAATGATTTTTTTTGCCACCGCCACCCTCTACCGTCACATACATTAACTTTTATTGATGATGGTTAGAGATATCGTTTTTCCTCCTGGGAACAGCAATGTCCTGCAACTTGAAAGTCGAAGGGTTGATTTTTCCAGCCAGTTTAATGAAAGGATAAATAGAAATTTAGATATTAATGCCACTGAGATTTTCACAAATGAACCATCAAGGTATATTTTTAAAGAAGGGGCACTACCCATGTATTGTGGTAGGGGCCATTTTGGCCTTAACATTTTTCATTTGAATTGTCAGAGATTGAATTCTGCGCATAATTTTTTATCGGAACTAATAAATACTAATGTCTTTCAGGTGATCGCTTTAACTGAAACGGTTAACGGTGGTTAAATGATAATAACTCGCAATTACTACATATCCCTGGTTATAATTTATATGTAAGGAATCGCGAGTATTACCAACATGGAGGCCTATCAGCTTACATTCAGGCTGATTATAAGGCATCAATAAGAGAAGATCTTACAATATATAGAGAGAAAGTTTGCGAGTGTTTTGTTTTACATATAACTAGAGAGAATTTGAATTTTTGTATTGTTGTAGTATATAGACCTCCACAGAGCCTGCTCCAAGACTTTATGGACCTATTTGAAGAACAATTAATGAAACTTCCAATTAACTCTATGCCATGTTTTATTATGGGGGACTTTAATATTGACCTTATAGATCAGTCATCTGCTAGCACTGAATTTATTAATAGAAGTTTATCTAATGGGTTTCATCCTTGTATAAATGTTTTAATTACAAAAGGTTTTTAACCCCATTAATTTCCTTCAAAATGAGCCATTGAACAACTCTCTACAATGTTGCAGTGCCATGCTATCTGTTGAATTACTAACCTATACTATAATTAAGTTGCGTATAAATTTAGTATAGGTAAGAGGTCGTTCTTTATTATAAAATCTTACCGCTGGTATACGATTATGTTTGAAAGACTGCAGTGTGAAAAGACATCGAAAATGTAGTTTTTGGTGGAAAAATTTATTCTCTTTTAGAAATAATTTATTTTAGTTACAAAAGGTTTTTAACCCAATTAATTTCCTTTAAAATGAGCCATTGAACAACTCTCTACGATGTTCCAGTGCCAAGCTATCTCTGGAAACAAAGAAAAAAAAAGAAAAAAAATATCCCGTTTAGGAAGAATGTTGTAGTAGCTGCCACTTTTCTTGATTTTCAAGCCAATATATTTCCCTTTCTGTTCAAGCCAAGGGACAGAAAGTTTCCTATACAGGGGTTTCGGACAAGGCGGTTCTAATGGTGTACTTTTTGTTTTGATCTGACTCCTTCTTTAGGAACTATGGGTTTTTATATTTCTTAACATTGGACGTGATCGTCTCTTACTAGGTTGCTAGCTACCGCTGCAACCCGGATGTTTGGCTGTCTGAATTTTTGCATGTCTATAATCTTCATCATTGTGATAACACATCTTGCTGTTTTGTTTGATTACTTCTCGATACGCCTGGTCGGTTGAATACCTTTGTTTTGCTCTCTCAATTATTACTTCTCGATACACCTGGTCGGTTGAATACCTTTGCTTTTTTCTTTTCAAGTTACTATCTCTGTTGTTTGTGTAGTACTCTTTCTTCAACTTGCGTATAGCCTGCTTTGATCTAACCATTATTCTAATCAAGAATGAGAGAATTTTCAGTTTTGTCTTTCCTTATATACTAATTATGACGTCACTCTATTCACGTCATAGCTCTAATATAAAACTATGATGACGTTCATTATTTATCTAGTAGGGTTTCAGACAAGGTATTTCTAATGATGTACTTTTGTTTTGATCTGACTCTATTTTTAGGAGTTTTGGGTTTTTATATTTCTTAGCATTGGACTGATCGTCTATTACTAGGTTGCTAGCTACTGCTGCAACCCAAATTCACATATATATTTATTTATGAGAGGCAGCCTGGCTGAGTGGTCCAAGGCACTGGTGTTAGCCACCAGTCTCTTCAGAGGCGTGGGTTCAATTCTTACCGCTGGTATACGATTATGTTTGAAAGACTGCAGTGTGAAAAGACATCAAAATGCAGTTTTTGGTGGAAAAATCCCATTTAGTATACTGGAAACAAAGAAAAGAGAAAAAAAATACCCCGTTTAGGCAGAATGTTGTAGTAGCTGCCACTTTTCTTGATTTTTTAGTACTGATTTTTTAACTTGTGTGTAGCTTGCTTTGATCTAACCATTATGTATTCATGAATGAGACCATTTCCAGTTTTGACGTTTCTTATATAGTAATTATGACGTCACTGCATTAAAAATACAGTTTTTATTGGAAAAATTTATTCTCTTTTAGAAATAATTTATTTTAGTTACTATAGATTTTTAACCCAATTAATTTCCTTTAAAATGAGCTATTGAACAACCCTCTACGATGTTCCAGTGCCAAGCTATCTCTGGATACAAAAAAGAAAAAAAAAAAGAAAAAAATATCTCGTTTGGGGAGAATAACGTGGTTAAAGTCAATTTTCTCGATTTTCAAGCCAATATATTTCCCTTGCTGTTCAAGCCAAGGGACAGAAAGTTTCCTATACAGGGGTTTCGGACAAGGCGGTTCTAATGGTGTACTTTTTGTTTTGATCTGACTCCTGCTTTAGGAGCTATGGGTTTTTATATTTCTTAACATTGGACGTGATCGTCTCTTACTAGGTTGCTAGCTACCGCTGCAC
>JAPEVW010000841.1:0-42376 GCA_027921565.1 Artemia sinica | reverse complement strand
CTGGCTATCTGAAAATTATGATTGGATGTGTTTGGAGGAGTGGTGGGTGTGAGAGGGGGGCTAGTTACCCTCCGATCACTTTCGACTATTAAAAAGGGAACTATCCCTCTCAATTTCCAAGTGAATGAGCCCCTCTTGATGTTCTACGACAACTCTATCTATAAAAACCTTATATTCCCCCGGGCATAACTTAAAAACTTTGCCCTGGGAGTTCTGGGGGGTTTGTCATCCTTAAATACAAAATTTCCAGAACTTTCAACTGCGTTGAACAAAATGGCTATTTCTAAACTTTGATTGAATGTTTTTGGAAAAATGGTAGGCGTAAGAGGGGGGTTAACACCTCTCGACTCAGTTTCAACTATAAAAAGGGCAATTTCAATTTTTAATCAAATTAGCCCTTTTTGAAATTTCTACAACAACTTCTACCCCAAAATTTCTACAACATATACCCTCAGGGCATAACTTACAACCCTTGCACTGACGGCTCTGAGGGGCTTATCATCCTAAAAGACCAGATTTCCTGAACTTTCAACTACGTTGAACAAAATAGATATCTCAATATTTTAATTGGATGTGTTTGGGAAATGGTGGGCGTGAGAGGGGCGATAGTCGCTCTCCCATCACTTTCAACTATTAAAAAGGCACTAAGCCTTTCAATTTCCAATTGAATAAATCCTTTTGATGTTTCTGTGACAACGCTTTCAATAAAAACTGTATATGCCCCCAGGCCATAGCTTACAACCCTTGCGCTGAGGGCTATGAGGGGATGGGCTGTCATTCTTAAAGACCTAGTTTCCAAAACTTTCAACTACGTTGAGTAAAATGGCTATCAAAAATTTTGATTGAATGTGTTTGGGGAAAAAGTGGGCGAGAGAGGGGTGTTAATTGTCCTCAAATCACTTTTGACTATTAAAAAGGGCACTAGCCCTTTGGACTTCCAATCGAATGAGCCCTTTTTCAAGTTTTTACGACAAAGATTTCAATAAAAACCTTATATGCCCCCAGGAAATAACTTATAACCCTTGCCCTGAACACTGTGGGGTTAGTGTCCTGCTCAAAGGTATACTTTCCAGAACTTTGAACTGCATGGGACAAAATGGCTATCTCAAAATTTTTATTTGTTGTGTTTGGGGAGATGGTGGGCGTGGAAGGGGTTTTAGTTTGCCTTCCTTTCAATTTGGACTATTAAAAAGGGCACTAACAATTTTAATTTTCAACATGAGCCCTTTTGTGAAGTTTCTACGACAAGGCGTTCTATAAACCCTTATATGCCCCCAGGGTATAACTTAGAATCCTTGCCCTGAGGACTGTGGGGGGGGGGGGTTGTCATCCTCAAAGCCTTAATTTCCAGAACTTAAAACTGAAGTAAGAATGCTAGGACTGCTTTGAAAATTTTTAACTTTTTGGTTTTATTGGTCGCGTGTTGTTGTGAGTCTTTTTTCTTTCATATATTATTGTCTTGCTGAGGACGGCCCTTGGACATGGGGCCGAAATATTCATTCAATTATATCCACCGTCTTGCAAAAAGATTTCCCTATTGTTCTTCGTACTTTTGTTGTTTGTTAAAACTACGTTGACTAAAATTGCTAGCTCAAAATTTTTATTCGATGTGTATGGGGAAAATGTGGGCGTGAGAGAGGGGTTAGTTGCCCCCCAATCCCTTTTGACTATTGAAAAGAAACTAGTCCTTTGAATTTCAAATTGAATGAGCCTTTTTTGAAGTTTCTACGACAAAGCGTTCTATAAGAACCTTATATACCCCCAGAGCATAAATTACAACCCTTGACCTGAGGGCTGTGGGAGAGTGTCCTCCTCAAAAAACATAATGTATATCTGGAAATCAACTACACTGAACAAAATGGCTATCTCAAAATTTTGATTGGATGTATTTCGGGAAATGGTGGGCGTGGAAGGGGTGTTAGTCGCCTTCCAATCACTTTCGACTATTTAAAAGGGCACAAGCTACTCCAATTTCCAATTGAATAAGCCCTTTTCGAAGTTTCTACGACAACTTCTTCGATACGAAGTGTCCTTCTCTAAAGGAAAAAAAATAATACATTGTGCCAATATCGTTTCTTACATGCCCCCAGGGAATAACTTAAAACCCTTGCCATGAGGGTTTGTGGGGGGATTTCCTTCCTCAAAAATATATTTTCTAACTGGAAATCAACTACGCTGAACAAAATGACTATCTCAAAACTTTGATTGGATTGTTTGGGGGAATGATGGGCGTGGATTGGGTGTTAGTTGCCATTCAATCACTTTCGACTGTTTAAAAGGGCACTAGCCACTCCAATTTCCAATTGATTGAGCCCTTTTCGAAGTTTCTACGACAACTCCTTCGATACGAAGTGCCCTGGTATGGAAAAACCAAAAATAAATAATACATTGTGCCAACATCGTTATTTACTTAGGCAACACGATTGCGCTGCATATGATTTTTACAACAAATTAATAAAAAAAAACTTTTTCCACAAAATGAATTTTTCATAGAAAAGTAAAGAGCTCCATTAAACAAAAAAAATTAGCAAAAATAAAATAAAATCAAACAATATAAATATAAAATAATCTACAAAGCGTGAAACTATCGCAAGTCAGCAATGATAAATAAATGAAACCTAAAACGAACAGAAAGTACAATAAATAACTGAGTCAAACTCAAAACGAGCAGAACTTAACATAAGTTGGGTTCAAACCCCCTATGCCTTCCAAGGCCAGAACATAATTTGCGCTTTACTGAAACAAATATAAATGTTCTTTTTTTATAATTTTAATAAATCAAATAATATTAACATTTTGATTACTAAATATCAGTATATGTATATTAAGCTGACAGTGCAAATTCATTTGTATTTTAAAAGGCGGTTTATAAAAACCTTATATGACCCAGTGCATAACTTACAACCTTTGCCCTGGGGGCTCTGGGGGTTTTGTCATCCTTAAATACATAATTTCCAGAACTTTCAACCACTTTGAACAAAATGGCTATCTCTGAACTTTGATTGAATGTGTTTGGGGAAATGGTGGGCAATGGAGGGGGGCCAATTACTCTCCACTCACTTTCGACTATTAAAAAGGGCACTTTCAATTTCCAAACAAATGAGCCCTTTTTTAAAAATCTACAACAACTTTCTATATAAGCCTTATATGCCCCCAGGGGATAACTTAAAACCCTTGCACTGAGGGCTCTGAGAGGGTTATCATCCTAAAATACCTAATTTCCAGAACTTTCGACTACGTTGAACAAAATGGATATCTCAAAATTTCGATTGGATGTGTTTTGGGGAATGGTGGACGTGACGGGGGTTAGTTGCCCTTCAATCACTTTCGACTATTAAAAGGGCACTAGCCCCTTCAATTTCCAATTGAATGATCCCTTTTTGATGTTTTTACCATATCTCTTTCTATAAGAACCTTACAAGCCCCCAGGGCATAACTTACAACTCTTGTCCTGAGGGTTGTGGGGGAAGGGTTGTCATCCTTAAAGACCTAATTTCCAAAATTATCAACTACGTTAAATAAAAATGGCTATCTAAAAATTTGATTGGATGTGTTTCTGGAAAAGGTGGGCATGAGAGAGGGTTAGTTGCCCTCAAATCACTTTTGACTATTAAAAAGGGCACTAGCCCTTTGAACTTCCAATCGAAAAATCTCTTTTTCAAGTTTCTTCGACAAAGATTTCAATACAAACTTATCAGCCCCCAGGGCATAACTTATAAACCTTACCCTGAAGACTGTGGGGGGATTGTCCTGCTCAAAGGTATAATTTCCTGAACTTTAAACTGCGTGAAATAAAATGGTTACCTAAAAATTTTAATTGGATGTGTTTGGGGAAAAGGTGGGCGTGAGAGGTGGGTTAGTTGCGCTCAAATCACTTTCGACAATTAAAAAGGGCACTAGCCCTTTGAATTTCCAATCAAATGAGCCTTTTTCAAGTTTCTACGACAAAGATTTCAAATAAAAACCTTATATGCAACCAGAGCATAACTTATAACTCTTGCCCTGAAGACTCTGGGTGGAGTGTCCTGCTCAAAGGTATAATTTCCTTAAAGACCTTATTTCCAGAACTTAAAACTACGTTGAATAAAATAGCTATCTCAAAATTTTGATTGGATGTGTTGGGGAAAAAGGTGGGCGTGAGAGGGGGCTTTAGTTGCCCTCCAATCACTTTCTACTATTAAAAAAGGTACTAGCCCTTTGAATTTCGAATCGAATGAGCCTTTTTTGAGGTTTCTACGACAAAGCCTTCTATAAAACCTTATATGCCTTCAGGGCATAACTTACAACCCTTGCCCTGAAGGCTGTGTGGTAGTGTCCTCCTCAAAAAAACATAATTTCTATCTGGAAATCAACTACGCCAAAGAAAATGGCTATCTCAAAATTTTGATAGTAGTAATGGGTCAATCTGTTCAAGCGGGGTGTCTCCCCATATAGCTACAATGCTTACAAGCGGGGTGTACTCCCATATAGATATAATGATAAGTAGCGGACAGTACTCCGCCAATACAAGCAGACAGTGTGTTGACCTGATTCAACTACCGTGAAAATTCGTGCTGATCTCTGTTCTAAGTGCGTGATGTTTTCATGGTAGTGATTCGTTTCCTATGTATGATATTGTGAAATTCTTTCTGTAAATTAATTTGTTTAATTAATTTACATAAATTAATTTATTATTAATTAATTTACATAATTACATTAATTAATTTAATTAGTTTTTTTTTCAAAGTTCATTTTGGATTTTTACATTCTCTTGATTTTTCAAAGTTCATTTTGAATTTCTTTCATTGAAATGCAAGAGTTGGATTATTTCAGTAGTGTTTTGTCATGGTTTACCTTGTCACAGTTACATTCTCTTAATTTTCAAAGTTCATTTTGAATTTCTTTCGTTGAAATGCAAGAGTTGGAATATTTCAGTAGTATTTTGTTGTGCTTTACCTTGTCACAGTTACATTCTCTTGATTTTTCAAAGTTCATTTTGAATTTCTTTCGTGAAATGCAACAGTTGGAATATTTCAGTAGTGTTTTGTCGTGGTTTACCATGTCACAGTTACATTCTCTTGATTTTTCAAAGTTCACTTTGAATTTCTTTCATGAAATGCAAGAGTTGGAATATTTCAGTAGTGTTTTATCGTGGTTTACCTTCTCCCAGTTACATTCTATTGATTTTTCAAAGTTCATTTTGGATTTCTTTCCTCAAAATGCAAGAGTTGGAATATTTCAGTAGTGTTTTTTGTCGTGGTTTACCTTGTCACAGTTACATTCTCTTGATTTTTCAAAGTTCATTATGGATTTCTTTCCTTGAAATGCAAGAGTTGGAATACTTCAGTAGTGTTTTGTCGTGGTTTACCTTGTCACAGTTACATTCGCTTGATTTTTCAAAGTTCATTTTGGATTTCTTTCGTTGAAGTGCAAGAGTTGGAATATTTCAGTAGTGTTTTGTTATGGTTTACCTTGTCACGGTTACATTCTCTTGATTTTTCAAAGTTCATTTGAATTTCTTTCGTGAAATGCAAGAGTTGGAATATTTCAGTAGTGTTTTGTCGTGTTTACCATGTCACAGTTACATTCTCTTGATTTTTCAAAGATCGTTTTGGATTTCTTTCGTGGAAATGCAAGAAGTGGAATATTTCAGTAGTGTTTTTGTTGTGCTTTACCTTGTCACAGTTACATTCTCTTGATTTTTCAAAGTTCATATTGAATTTCTTTCGTGAAATGCAAGAGTTGGAATATTTCAGTAGTGTTTTGTCGTGGTTTACCATGTCACAGTTACATTCTCTTTATTTTTCAAAGTTCATTTTGAATTTCTTTCGTGAAATGCAAGAGTTGGAATATTTCAGTAGTGTTTTTATCGTGGTTTACCTTGTCCCAGTTACATTCTATTGATTTTTTCAAAGTTCATTTTGGATTTCTTTCCTCAAAATGCAAGAGTTGGAATATTTCAGTAGTGTTTTGTCGTGGTTTACCTTGTCACAGTTACATTCTCTTGATTTTTCAAAGTTCATTGTGGATTTCTTTCCTCAAAATGCAAGAGTTGGAATATTTCAGTAGTGTTTTTGTCGTGGTTTACCTTGTCACAGTTGCATTCTCTTGATTTTTTCAAATTTCATTTTTTGGATTTCTTTCGTTGAAATGCAAGAGTTGGAATATTTCAGTAGTGTTTTGTTATGGTTTACCTTGTCACGGTTACATTCTCTTGATTTTTCAAAGTTCATTTTGAATTTCTTTCGTGAAATGCAAGAGTTGGAATATGTCAGTAGTGTTTTGTCGTCGTTTACCATGTCACAGATACATTCTCTTAATTTTTCAAAGTTCATTTTGAATTTCTTTCGTTGAAATGCAAGAGTTGGATTATTTCAGTAGTGTCTTGTTTTGCTTTACCTTGTCACAGTTACATTCTCTTGATTTTTCAAAGTTAATTTTGGATTTCTTTCGTTGAAATGCAAGAGTTGGAATATTTCAGTAGTGTTTTGTCGTGGTTTACCTTGTCACAGTAACATTCTCTTGATTTTTTCAAAGTTCATTTTGGATTTTTACATTCTCTTGATTTTTCAAAGCTCATTTTGAATTTCTTTCGTTGAAATGCAAGAGTTGGAATATTTCAGTAGTGTCTTGTTGTGCTATACCTTGTCACTGTTACATTCTCTTGATTTTTCAAAGTTCATTTTGGATTTCTTTCGTTGAAATGCAAGAGTTGGAATATTTCAGTAGTGTTATGTTGTGCTTTACCTTGTCACAGTTACATTCTCTTGATTTTTCAAAGTTGATTTTGAATTTCTTTCGTGAAATGAAAGAGTTGGAATATTTCAGTGGTGTTTTGGCATGGTTTACCATATCACTGTTACATGCTCTTGATTTTCCAAAGTTCATTTTGAATTTCGTTCGTGAAATGCAAGAGTTGGAATATTTCAGTAGTGTTTTATCGTGGTTTACCTTTTCAAAATTACATTCTCTTGATCTTTCAAAGTTCATTTTGGATTTCTTTCCTTGAAATCCAAGAGTTGGAATATTTCAGTAGTGTTTTGTTGTGGTTTACCTTGTCACAGTTACATTCTCTTGATTTTTCAAAGTTCATTTTGGATTTCTTTCCTTGAAATGCAAGAGTTGGAATATTTCAGTAGTGTTTTGTCGTGGTTTACCTTGTCACAGTTACATTCTCATGATTTTTCAAAGTTCATTTTGGATTTCTATCGTTGAAATGCAAGAGTTGGAATATTTCAGTAGTGTTTTTTTTGTCATGGTTTACCTTGTCACAGTTACATTCTCTTGATTTTTCAAAGTTCATTTTTTAATTTCTTTCGTTGAAATGCAAGAGTTGGAATATTTCAGTAGTGTTTTGTCATGGTTTACCTTGCCACAGTTACATTCTCTTGATTTTTCAAAGTTCATTTTGAATTTCTTTCATTGAAATGCAAGATTTGGAATATTTCAGTAGTGTTTTGTCGTGGTTTACCATCTCACAGTTACATTCTCTTGATTTTTCAAACTTCATTTTGGATTTCTTTCGTTGAAATGCAAAAGTTGGAATGTTTCAGTAGTGTTTCGTCATGGTTTACCATGTCACAGTTACATTCTCTTGATTTTTCAAAGTTCATTTTGAATTTCTTTCATTGAAATGCAAGAGTTGGATTATTTCAGTAGTGTTTTCTTGTGGTTTACCTTGTCACACTTACATTCTCTTGATTTTTCAAAGTTCATTTTGGATTTCTATCGTTGAAATGCAAGAGTTGGAATATTTCAGTAGTGTTTTTTTTGTGCTTTACCTTGTCACAGTTTACATTCTCTTGATTTTTCAAAGTTCATTTTGAATTTTCTTTCGTGAAATGCAAGAGTTGGAATATTTCAGTAGTGTGTTTTAAGCATGGTTTACCATATCACTGTTACATGCTCTTGATTTTTCAAAGTTGCTTTTGAATTTCTTTCGTGAAATGCAAGAGTTGGAATATTTCAGTAGTGTTTTATCGTGGTTAACGCTTTTCACAATTACATTCTCCTGATCTTTCAAAGTTCATTTTGGATTTATTTTCCTTGAAATGCAAGAGTTGGAATATTTCAGTAGTGTTTTGTCGTGGTTTACCTTGTCACAGTTACATTCTCTTGATTTTTCAAAGTTCATTTTGGATTTATTTCCTTGAAATGCAAGAGTTGGAATATTTCAGTAGTGTTTTGTCGTGGTTTTACCTTGTCACAGTTACATTCTCTTGATTTTTCAAAGTTCATTTTGGATTTATTTCCTTGAAATGCAAGAGCTGGAATATTTCAGTAGTGTTTTGTCATGGTTTACCATGTCACAGTTACATTCTTTTGATTTTTCAAAGTTCATTTTGAATTTCTTTCATTGAAATGCAAGAGTTGGATTATTTCAGTAGTGTTTTGTCGTGGTTTACCTTGTCACAGATGTTTTGTCATGGATTACCATGTCACAGTCACATTCTCTTGATTTTTCAAAGTTCATTTTGAATTTCTTTCATTGAAATGCAAGAGTTGGATTATTTCAGTAGTGTTTTGTCGTGGTTTACCTTGTCACAGTTACATTCTCTTAATTTTTCAAAATTTATTTTGAATTTCTTTCGTTGAAATGCAAGAGTTGGAATATTTCAGTAGTGTTTTGTCGTGGTTTACCTTGTCACAGTTACATTCTCATGATTTTTCAAAGTTCATTTTGAATTTCTTTCATTGAAATGCAAGAGATGCAATATTTCAGTAGTGTTTTGTTGTGGTTTACATTGTCACACTTACATTCTCTTGATTTTTCAAAGTTCATTTTGGATTTCTTTCGTTGAAATTCAAGAGTTGGAATATTTCAGTAGTGTTTTTGTCATGGTTTACCTTGTCACAGTTACATTCTCTTAATTTTTCAAAGTTCATTTTGAATTTCTTTCGTTGAAATGCAAGAGTTGGAATATTTAAGTAGTGTTTTGTTGTGCTTTACCTTGTCACAGTTACATTCTCTTTATTTTTTCAATGTTCTTTTTGAATTTCTTTCGTTAAATGCAAGAGTTGGAATATTTCAGTAGTGTCTTGTCGTGGTTTACCTTGTCACAGTTACATTCTCTTAATTTTTCAAAGTTCATTTTTGAATTTCTTTCGTTGAAATGCAAGAGATGGAATATTTCAGTAGTGTTTTCTTGTGCTTTACCTTGTCACAGTTACATTCTCTTGATTTTTCAAAGTTCATTTTGAATTTCTTTCATTGAAATGCAAGAGTTGGAATATTTTAGTAGTGTCTTGTCGTGGTTTACCTTGTCACAATTACATTCTCTTGATTTTTCAAAGTTCATTTTGGATTTCTTTCGTTGAAAATACAAGAGTTGGAATATTTCAGTAGTGTTTTTGTCATGGTTTACCTTGTCACAGTTTACATTCTCTTGATTTTTCAAAGTTCATTTTGAATTTCTTTCGTGAAATGCAAGAGTTGGAATATTTCAGTAGTGTTTTGTCATGGTTTACCTTTTCACCGTGACATTCTATTGATTTTTCAAAGTTCATCTTGGATTTCTTCGTTGAAATGCAAGAGTTGGAATATTTCAGTAGTGTTTTGTTGTGCTTTACCTTGTCACAATTACATTCTCTTGATTTTTCAAAGTTCATTTTGGATTTCTTTCGTAAAATGCAAGAGTTGGAATATTTCAGTAGTGTTTTGTTATGGTTTACCATTTCACAGTTACATTCTCTTGATTTTTCAAAGTTCATTTTGAATTTCTTTCGTGAAATGCAAGAGTTGGAATATTTTAGTAGTGTTTTGGTCATGTTTTACCTTGTCACAGTTTTTACATTCTCTTGATTTTTCAGAGTTCATTTTGGATTTCTTTCATTGAAATGCATGAGTTGAAATATTTCAGTAGTGTTTTGTCATGGTTTTACCTTGTCACAGTTACATTCTCTTGATTTTTCAAAGTTCATTTGGATTTCTTTCCCTTGAAATGCAAGAGTTGGAACACACACACACAAACACACACACACACAAACATACACACACACAAACACAAACACACAAACATACACACATGTTACCAAATTCCACATTATTGCACAGAAATACCAAAACCATAGGTTAGGCTAGGTTAGGTTAGACTATGTACGCTCGCGTGGAATTTGGTAACATGTGTGTATGTTTGTGTGTGTGTGTTTGTATGTGTGTGTGTTTGTGTGTGTGTGTTTGTGTGTGTGTGCGTTCCAACTCTTGCATTTCAAGGAAAGAAATCCAAAATGAACTTTGAAAAATCAAGGGAATGTAACTGTGACAAGGTAAACCATGACAAAACACTACTGAAATATTCCAACTCATGCATTTCAATGAAAGAAATCAAAAATGAACTTTGAAAAATCAAGAGAATGTAACTGTGACAAGGTAAAGCACAACAAAACCCTACTGAAATATTCCAACTCTTGCATTTCAACGAAAGAAATTCAAGATGAACTTTGAAAAATCAAGAGAATGTCACTGTGACAAGGTAAACCATGACAAACACTACTGAAATATTCCAACTCTTGCATTTCACGAAATAAATTCAAAATGAACTTTGAAAAATCAAGAGAATGTAACTGTGACAAGGTAAACCATGACAAAAACACCACTGAAATATTCCAACTCTTGTATTTTCAACGAAAGAAATCCAAAATGAACTTTGAAAAATCAAGAGAATGTAATTGTGACATGGTAAACCACGACAAGACACTACTAAAATATTCCAACTCTTGCATTTCAATGAAAGAAATTCAAAATGAACTTTGAAAAATCAAGAGAATGTAACTGTGACAAGGTAAAGCACAAGAAAACACTACTGAATATTCCAACTGTTGCATTTCAACGAAAGAAATTCAAAATGAACTTTGAAAAATTAAGAGAATGTAACTGTGACAAGGTAAACCACGACAAGACACTACTGAAATATTCCAACTCTTGCATTTCAGCGAAAGAAATTAAAAAGAACTCTGAAAAAATCAAGAGAATGTAAGTGTGAGAAGGTAAAGCACAACAAAACACTACTTAAATATTCCAACTCTTGCATTTCAACGAAAGAAATTCAAAAATGAACTTTTGAAAATTAAGAGAATGTAACTGTGACAAGGTACAAAACCATGACAAAACACTACTGAAATATTCCAACTCTTGCATTTCAACGACATAAATCCAAAATTAACTTTGAAAAATCAAGTGAATGTAAGTGTGACAATGTAAACCACAACAAAACACTACTGAAATAATCCATCTCTTGCATTTCAATGAAAGAAATTGAAAATGTACTTTGATAATCATGAGAGAATGTAACTGTGACAAGGTAAACCACGACAAAACACTACTGAAATATTCCAACTCTTGCATTTCAACGAAAGAAATTCAAAATGAATTTTGAAAATTTAAGAGAATGTAACTGTGACAAGGTAAACCACGACAAAACACTACTGAAATAATCCAACTCTTGCATTTCAATGAAAGAAATTCAAAATGAACTTTGAAAAATCAAGAGAATGTAACTGTGACATGGTAAACCATGACAAAACATCTGTGACAAGGTAAACCACGACAAAACACTACTGAAATAATCCAACTCTTGCATTTCAATGAAAGAAATTCAAAATGAACTTTTGAAAAATCAAAAGAATGTAACTGTGACATGGTAAACCATGACAAAACACTACTGAAAATATTCCAACTATTGCATTTCAACGAAACAAATCCAAAATGAACTTTGAAAAATCAAGAGAATGTAACTGTGAGATGGTGAACCACGACAAAACACTACTGAAATATTCCAACTCTTGCATTTCAATGAAAGAAATTCAAAATGAACTTTGAAAAATCAAGAGAATGTAACTGTGGCAAGGTAAACCATGACAAAACATTACTGAAATATTCCAACTCTTGCATTTCAACGAAAGAAATTAAAAATGAACTTTGAAAAATCAAGAGAATGTAACTGTGACAAGTTAAACCATAACAAAACACTACTGAAATATTCCCAACTCTTGCATTTCAACGATAGAAATCCAAAATGAACTTTGAAAAGTCAAGAGAATGTAAGTGTGACAAGGTAAACCACAACAAACACTACTGAAATAATCCAACTCTTGCATTTCAATGAAAGAAATTCAAAATGAACTATGAAAAATTAAGGGAATGTAACTGTGACAAGGTAAACCATAACAAAACACTACCGAAATATTCCAACTCTTGCCTTTCACGAAAGATATTCAATATGAACTTTGAAAAACTTTGAAAAAATCAAGAGAATGTAACTGTTACAAGGTAAACCATAACAAAACACTACTGAAATATTCCAACTCTTGCATTTCACGAAAGAAATTCAAAATGAACTATGAAAAATCAGAGAATGTAACTATGACAAGGTAAAGCACAACAAAACACTACTGAAATATTCCAACTCTTGCATTTCAACGAAAGAAATACAAAATGAACTTTAAAAAATCAAGAGAATGTAAGTGTGACAAGGTAAACCACAACAAAACACTACTGAAATAATCCAACTCTTGCATTTCAATGAAAGAAATTCAAAATGAACTTTGAAAAAATCATGAGAATGTAACTGTGACAAGGTAAACCACGACAAAACACTACTGAAATATTCCAACTCTTGCATTTCAACGAAAGGAATTCGAAATGAACTTTGAAAAAATTAAAAGAATGTAACTGTGACAAGGTAAACCACGACAAAACACTACTGAAATAACCCAACTCTTGCATTTCAATGAAAGAAATTCAAAATGAACTTTGAAAAAATCAAGAGAATGTAACTGTGACATGGTAAACCATGACTAAACACTACTGAAATATTTCAACTCTTGCATTTCAACGAAAGAAATCCAAAATAAACTTTGAAAAATCAAGAGAATGTAACTGTGAGTTGGTAAACCACGACAAATACACTACTGAAACATTCCAACTCTTGCATTTCAATGAAAGAAATTCAAAATGAACTTTAAAAAATCAAGAGAATGTATCTGTGGCAAGGTAAACCATGACAAAACACTACTGAAATATTCCAACTCTTGCATTTCAACGAAAGAAATTAAAAAATGAACTTTGAAAAATCAAGAGAATGTAACTGTGACAAGGTAAACCATAAACACAAACACTACTGAAATATTCCAACTCTTGCATTTCAACGATAGAAATCCAAAAATGAACTTTAAAAAATCATGATAATGTAACTGTGACAAGGTAAACCACGACAAAACACTACTGAAATATTCCAACTCTTGCATTTCAAGGAAAGTAATCCAAAATGAACTTTGAAAAATCAAGAGAATGTAACTGTGACAAGGTAAACCACGACAAAACACTACTGAAATATTCCAACTCTTGCATTTCAAGGAAGAAAATCCAAAATGAACTTTGAAAGATCAAGAGAATGTAATTGTGAAAAGGTAAACCACGATAAAACACTACTGAAATATTCCAACTCTTGCATTTCACGAAAGAAATTCAAAATGAACTTTGGAAAATCAAGAGCATGTAACAGTGATATGGTAACCCATGCCAAAACACCACTGAAATATTCCAACTCTTGCATTTCACGAAAGAAATTCAAAATCAACTTTGAAAAATCAAGAGAATGTAACTGTGACAAGGTAAAAGCACAACAAAACACTACTGAAATATTAAAACTCTTGCATTTCAACGAAAGAAATCCAAATGAACTTTCAAAAATCAAGAGAATGTAACAGTGACAAGGTAAAGCACAACAAGACACTACTGAAATATTCCAGCTCTTGCATTTCCACGAAAAGAATTCAAAATGAGCTTTGAAAAATCAAGAGAATGTAAAAATCCCAAAAAGAACTTTGAAAAATGAAAGGAATGTTACTGTGACAAGGTAAACCACGACAAAACACTACTGAAATATTCCAACTCTTGCATTTCAATTAAAGAAATCCAAAATGAACTTTGAAAAATCAAGAGAATGTAACTGTGAGAAGGTAAACCATAACAAAACACTACTGAAATATTCCAACTCTTGCATTTCAACGAAAGAAATCCAAAATGAACGTTGAAAAATCAAGAGAATGTAACTGTGACAAGGTAAAGCAAAACAAGACACTACTGAAATAATCCAACTATTGCATTTCAACGAAAGAAATTCAAAATGAACTTCGAAAAAATTAAGAGAATGTATCTGTGACATGGTAACCACTACAAAAACACTACTGAAAATATTCCAACTCTTGCATTTCACGAAAGAAATTCAAAATGAACTTTGAAAAAATCAAGAGAATGTAACCGTGACAAGGTAAGCCATAACAAAACACTACTGAAATATTCCAACTCTTGCATTTCAACGAAAGAAATCCAAAAATGAACTTTGAAAAATCAAGAGAATGTAACTGTGACAAGGTAAACCACGACAAAACACTACTGAAATATTCCAACTCTTGCATTTCAAGGAAAGAAATCCACAGTGAACTTTGAAAAATCAAGAGAATGTAACTGTGACAAGGTAAACCACGACAAAACACTACTGAAATATTCCAACTCTTGAATTTCGAGGAAAGAAATCAAAAATGAACTTTGAAAAATCAATAGAATGTAACTGGGACAAGGTAAACCACGATAAAACACTACTGAAATATTCCAACTCTTGCATTTCACGAAAGAATTCAAAATGAACTTTGAAAAATCAAGAGAATGTAACCGTGACATGGTAAACCACGACAAAACACTACTGAAGTATTCCAACTCTTGCATTTCACGAAAGAAATTCAAACTGAACTTTGAAAAATCAAGAGAATGTACCTTTGACAAGGTAAAGCACAACAAAACACTACTGAAATATTCCAACTCTTGCATTTCAACGAAAGAAATTCAAAATGAACTTTGAAAAATTAAGAGAATGCAACTTTGACAAGGTAACCATGACAAAACACTACTGAAATAATCCAACTCTTGCATTTCAATGAAAGAAATTCAAAACGAACTTTGAAAAATCAAGAGAATGTAACTGTGACACATGGTAAACCATGACAAAACATCTGTGACAAGGAAAACCACGACAAAACACTACTGAAATAATACAACTCTTGCATTTCAATGAAAGAAATTCAAAATGAACTTTGAAAAATCAAAAGAATGTAACTGTAACATGGTAAATCATGACAAAAACACTACTGAAATATTCCAACTATTGCATTTCAACGCAAGAAATCCAAAATGAACTTTGAAAAATCAGAGAATGTAACTGTGAGATGGTGAACCATGACAAAACACTACTGAAATATTCCAACTCTTGCATTTCAATGAAGAAATTCAAAATGAACTTTGAAAAATCAAGAGAATGTAACTGTGGCAAGGTAAACCATGACAAAACATTACTGAAATATTCCAACTCTTGCATTTCAACGAAAGAAATTAAAAATGAACTTTGAAAAATCAAAAGAATGTAACTGTGACAAGTTAAATCATAACAAACACTACTGAAATATTCCAACTCTTGCATTTCAACGATAGAAATCCAAAAATGAACTTTGAAAAATCAAGAGAATGTAACTGTGACAAGGTAAACCACGACAAAACACTACTGAAATATTCCAACTCTTGCATTTCAAGGAAATAAATCCAACATGAACTTTGGAAAATCAAGAGAATGTAACTGTGACAAGGTAAACCACAACAAAACCCTACTGAAATATTCCAACTCTTGCATTTCAAGGAAAGAAATCCAAAATGAACTTTGAAAGATCGAGAGACTGTAATTGTGAAAAGGTAAACCACGATAAAACACTACTGAAATATTACAACTCTTGCATTTTCACGAAAGAAATTCAAAATAAACTTTGAAAAATCAATAGCATGTAACAGTGATATGGTAAACCATGCCAAAACACTACTGAAATATTCCAACTCTTGCATTTCACGAAAGAAATTCAAAATGAACTTTGAAAAATCAAGAGAATGTAACTGTGACAAGGTAAAGCAAAACAAAACACTACTGAAATGTTCCAACTCTTGCATTTCAACGATAGAAATCCAAAAATGAACTTTGAAAAATCAAGAGAATGTAACTGTGACAAGGTAAACCACGACAAAACACTACTGAAATATTCCAACTCTTGCATTTCAAGGAAAAGAAAAAATCCAAAATGAACTTTGAAAAATCAAGAGAATGTAACTGTGACAAAGGTAAACCACGACAAAACACTACTGAAATATTCCAACTCTTGCATTTCAAGGAAAGAATCCAAAATGAACTTTGAAAGATCAAGAGAATGTAATTGTGAAAAGGTAAACCACGATAAAACACTACTGAAATATTCCAACTCTTGCATTTCACGAACTAAATTCAAAATGAACTTTGGAAAATCAAGAGCATGTAACAGTGATATGGTAAACCATGCCAAAACACCACTGAAATATTCCAACTCTTGCATTTCACGAAAGAAATTCAAAATCAACTTTGAAAAATCAAGAGAAAGTAACTGTAACAAAAGCACAACAAAACACTACTGAAATATTCCAACACTTGCAATTCAACGAAAGAAATCCACAATGAACTTTCAAAAATCAAGAGAATGTAACAGTGACAAGGTAAGCACAACAAGACACTACTGAAATATTCCAGCTCTTGCATTTCAACGAAAGAAATTCAAAATGAGCTTTGAAAAATCAAGAGAGAATGTAAAAATCCAAAAAGAACTTTGAAAAATCAAGAGAATGTTACTGTGACAAGGTAAACACACAAAACACTACTGAAATATTCCAACTCTTGCATTTCAAGGAAAGAAATCCAAAATGAACTTTGAAAAATCAAGAAAATGTAACTGTGAGAAGGTAAACCATAACAAAACACTACTGAAATATTCCAACTCTTACATTTCAATGAAAGAAATCCAAAATGAACTTTGAAAAATCAAGAGAATGTAACTGTGACAAGGTAAAGCAAAACAAGACACTACTGAAATAATCCAACTCTTGCATTTCAACGAAAGAAATTCAAAAGGAACTTTGAAAAAGTAAGAGAATGTATCTGTGATATGGTAAACCACTACAAAAACACTACTGAAATATTCCAACTCTTGCATTTCACGAAAGAAATTCTAAATGAACTTTGAAAAATCAAGAGAATGTAACCGTGACAAGGTAAGCCATCACAAAACACTACTGAAATATTCCAACTCTTGCATTTCACGGAAAGAAATTCAAAATGAACTTTGAAAATCAAGAGAATGTAACTGTGAAAAGGTAAAGCACAACAAAACACTACTGAAATATTCCAACTCTTGCATTTCAACGAAAGAAATTCAAAATGAACTTTGAAAAATTTAAGAGAATACAACTGTGACAAGGTAACCATGACAAAACACTACTGAAATAAATCCAACTCTTGTATTTCAATGAAAGAAATTCAAAACGAAGTTTGAAAAATCAAGAGAATGTAACTGTGACATGGTAAACCATGACGAAACATCTGTGACAAGGAAAACCACGACAAAACACTACTGAAATAATACAACTCTTGCATTTCAATGAAAGAAATTAAAAATGAACTTTGAAAAATTCAAAAGAATGTAACTGTGACATGGTAAACCATGACAAAACACTACTGAAATATTCCAACTATTGCATTTCAACGAAAGAAATCCAAAATGAACTTTGAAAAATCAAGAGAATGTAACTGTGAGATGGTGAACCATGACAAAACACTACTCAAATATTCCAACTCTTGCATTTCAATGAAAGAAATTCAAAATGAACTTTGAAAAATCAAGAGAATGTAACTGTGGCAAGGTAAACCATGACAAAACATTACTGAAATATTCCAACTCTTGCATTTCACGAAAGAAATTAAAAATGAACTTTGAAAAATCAAAAGAATGTAACTGTGACAAGTTAAATCATAACAAAACACTACTGAAATATTCCAACTCTTGCATTTCAACGATAGAAATCCAAAAATGAACTTTGAAAAATCAAGAGAATGTAACTGTGACAAGGTAAACCACGACAAAACACTACTGAAATATTCCAACTCTTGCATTTCAAGGAAATAAATCCAACATGAACTTTGGAAAATCAAGAGAATGTAACTGTGACAAGGTAAACCACGACAAAACACTACTGAAATATTCCAACTCTTGCATTTCAAGGAAAGAAATCCAAAATGAACTTTGAAAGATCAAGAGAATGTAATTGTGAAAAGGTAAACCACGATAAAACACTACTGAAATATTCCAACTCTTGCATTTCACGAAAGAAATTCAAAATAAACTTTGAAAAATCAATAGCATGTAACAGTGATATGGTAAACCATGCCAAAAACACTACTGAAATATTCCAACTCTTGCATTTCACGAAAAGAAATTCAAAATGAACTTTGAAAAATCAAGAGAATGTAACTGTGACCAGGTAAAGCAAAACAAAACACTACTGAAATTTCCAACTCTTGCATTTCAACGATAGAAATCCAAAATGAACTTTGAAAAATCAAGAGAATGTAACTGTGACAAGGTAAACCACGACAAAACACTACTGAAATATTCCAACTCTTGCATTTCAAGGAAAGAAATCAAAATGAACTTTAAAAAATCAAGAGAATGTAACTGTGACAAGGTAAACCACGACAAAACACTACTGAAATATTCCAACTCTTGCATTTCAAGGAAAGAAATCCAAAATGAACTTTGAAAAGATCAAGAGAATGTAATTGTGAAAAGGTAAACCACGATAAAACACTACTGAAATATTCAACTCTTGCATTTCACGAACTAAATTCAAAATGAACTTTGGAAAATCAAGAGCATGTAACAGTGATATGGTAAACCATGCCAAAACACCACTGAAATATTCCAACTCTTGCATTTCACGAAAGAAATTCAAAATCAACTTTGAAAAATCAAGAGAAAGTAACTGTAACAAAAGCACAACAAAACACTACTGAAATATTCCAACACTTGCAATTCAACGAAAGAAATCCAAAATGAACTTTCAAAAATCAAGAGAATGTAACAGTGACAAGGTAAAGCACAACAAGACACGACTGAAATATTCCAGCTCTTGCATTTCAACGAAAGAAATTCAAAATGAGCTTTGAAAAATCAAGAGAATGTAAAAATCCAAAAAGAACTTTGAAAAATCAAGAGAATGTTACTGTGACAAGGTAAACCACGACAAAACACTACTGAAATATTCCAACTCTTGCATTTCAAGGAAAGAAATCCAAAATGAACTTTGAAAAATCAAGAGAATGTAACTGTGAGAAGGTAAACCATACCAAAACACTACTGAAATATTCCAACTCTTACATTTCAACGAATGAAATCCAAAATGAACTTTGAAAAATCAAGAGAATGTAACTGTGACAAGGTAAAGCAAAACAAGACACTACTGAAATAATCCAACTCTTGCATTTCAACGAAAGAAATTCAAAATGAACTTTGAAAAATTAAGAGAATGTATCTGTGACATGGTAAAACCACTACAAAACACTACTGAAATATTCCAACTCTTGCATTTCACGAAAGAAATTCAAAATGAACTTTGAAAAATCAAGAAAATGTAACCGTGACAAGGTAAGCCATCACAAAACACTACTGAAATATTCCAACTCTTGCATTTCAACGAAAGAAATCCAAAAAATGAACTTTGAAAAATCAAGAGAATGTAACTGTGACGAGGTAAACCACGACAAAACACTACTGAAATATTCCAACTCTTGCATTTCAAGGAAAGAAATCCACAGTGAACTTTGAAAAATCAAGAGAATGTAACTGTGACAAGGTAAACCACGACAAACACTACTGAAATATTCCAACTCTTGCATCTCGAAGAAAGAAATCAAAAATGAACTTTGAAAAATCAATAGAATGTAACTGGGACAAGGTAAACCACGATAAAACACTACTGAAATATTCCAACTCTTGCATTTCACGAAAGAAATTCAAAACGAACTTTGAAAATCAAGAGATATAACTGTGACATGGTAAACCACGACAAACACTACTGAAATATTCCAACTCTTGTATTTCACGAAAGAAATTCAATATGAACTTTGAAAAATCAAGAGAATGTAACTGTGACAAGGTAAAGCACAACAAAACACTACTGAAATATTCCAACTCTTGCATTTCAACGAAAGAAATCCAAAATGATCTTTGAAAAATCAAGAGAATGTAACTGTGACAAGGTAAAGCACAACATGACACTACTGAAATAATCCAACTCTTGCATTTCAACGAAAGAAATTCAAAATGAACTTTGAAAAATTAAGAGAATGTAACTGTGACATGGTAAACCACGACAAAACACTACTGAAATATTCCAACTCTTGCATTTCACGAAAGAATTCAAAATGAACTTTGAAAAATCAAGAGAATGTAACCGTGACAAGGTAAACCATAACAAAACACTACTGAAATATTCCAACTCTTGCATTTCAACGAAAGAAATCCAAAATGAATTTTGAAAAATCAAGAGAATGTAACTGTGACAAGGTAAACCACGACAAAACACTACTAAAATATTCCAACTCTTGCATTTCAAGGAAAGAAATCCACAATGAACTTTGAAAAATCAAGAGAATGTTACTGTGATAAGGTAAATCACGACAAAACACTACTGAAATATTCCAACTCTTGCATTTCACGAAAGAAATTCAAATGAACTTTGAAAAATCAAGAGAATGTAACCGTGACAAGGTAAGCCATCACAAACACTACTGATATATTCCAACTCTTGCATTTCAACGAAAGAAATCCAAAAAATGAACTTTGAAAAATCAAGAGAATGTAACTGTGACAAGGTAAACCACGACAAAACACTACTGAAATATTCCAACTCTTGCATTTCAAGAAAAGAAATCCACAGTGAACTTTGAAAAATCAAGAGAATGTAACTGTGACAAGGTAAACCACGACAAAACACTACTGAAATATTCCAACTCTTGCATTTCGAGGAAAGAAATCAAAATGAACTTTGAAAATCAATAGAATGTAATGGGACAAGGTAAACCACGATAAAACACTACTGAAATATCCCAACTCTCTGCATTTCACGAAAGAAATTCAAAACGAACTTTGAAAAATCAAGAGAATATAACTGTGACATGGTAAACCACGACAAAAACACTACTGAAATATTCCAACTCTTGTATTTCACGAAAGAAATTCAATATGAACTTTGAAAAATCAAGAGAAATGTAACTCTGACAAGGTAAAGCACAACAAAACACTACTGAAATATTCCAACTCTTTGCATTTCAACGAAAGAAATTCAAAATGAACTTTGAAAAATTAAGAGAATGCAACTGTGACAAGGTAACCATGACAAAACACTACTGAAATAATCCAACTCTTGCATTTCAATGAAAGAAAATTCAAAATGAACTTTGAAAAATCAAGAGAATGTAACTGTGATAAGGTAAACCACGACAAAACACTTCTGAAAATATTCCCAACTCTTGCATTTCAGGAAAGAAATCCAAAATGAACCTTGAAAAATCAAGAGAATATAACCGTGACAAGGTAAACCATAACAAAACACTACTGAAATATTCAAACTCTTGCATTTCAACGAAAGAAATCCAAAATGAACTTTGAAAAAATCAAGAGAATGTAACTGTGACAAGGTAAACCACGACAAAAACACTATTGAAATATTCCAACTCTTGCATTTCAAGGAAAGAAATCCACAATGAACTTTGAAAAATCAAGAGAATGTAACTATGATAAGGTAAACCACGACAAAACACTACTGAAATATTCCAACTCTTGCATTTCAAGGAAAAAAATCCAAAATGAACTTTGAAAAATCAATAGAATGTAACTGGGACAAGGTAAACCACGATAAAACAATACTGAAATATTCCAACTCTTGCATTTCATGAAAGAAATTCAAAATGAACTTTGAAAAATCAAGAGAATGTAACCGTGACATGGTAAACCACGACAAAACACTAATGAAATATTCCAACTCTTGCATTTCACGAAAGAAATTCAAAATGAACTTTGAAAAATCAAGAGAATGTAACTGTGACAAGGTAAAGCACAACAAAACACTACTGAAGTATTCCAACTCTTGCATTTCAACGAAAGAAATTCAAAATGAACTTTGAAAAATTAAGAGAATGCAACTGTGACAAGGTAACCATGACAAAACACTACTGAAATAATCCAACTCTTGCATTTCAATGAATGAAATTCAAAACAACTTTGAAAAATCAAGAGAATGTAACTGTGACATGGTAAACCATGACAAAACATCTGTGACAAGGAAAACCACGACAAAACACTACTGAAATAATCCAACTCTTGCATTTCAATGAAAGAAATTCAAAATGAACTTTGAAAAATCAAAAGAATGTAACTGTGACATGGTAAACCATGACAAAACACTACTGAAATATTCCAACTCTTGCATTTCAACGAAAGAAATTCAAAATGAACTTTTAAAAATTAAGAGAATACAACTGTGACAAGGTAACCATGACAAAACACTACTGAAATATCCAACTCTTGCATTTCAATGAAAGAAATTCAAAACGAAGTTTGAAAAATCAAGAGAATGTAACTGTGACATGGTAAACCATGACGAAACATCTGTGACAAGGAAAACCACGACAAAACACTACTGAAATAATACAACTCTTGCATTTCAATGAAAGAAATTCAAAATGAACTTTGAAAAATCAAAAGAATGTAACTGTGACATGGTAAACCATGACAAAACACTACTGAAATATTCCAAACTATTGCATTTCAACGAAAGAAATCCAAAATGAACTTTGAAAAATCAAGAGAATGTAACTGTGAGATGGTGAACCATGACAAAACACTACTGAAATATTCCAACTCTTGCATTTCAATGAAAGAAATTCAAAATGAACTTTGAAAAATCAAGAGAATGTAACTGTGGCAAGGTAAACCATGACAAAAACATTACTGAAATGTTCCAACTCTTGCATTTCAACGAAAGAAATTAAAAATGAACTTTGAAAAATCAAAAGAATGTAACTGTGACAAGTTAAATCATAACAAAACACTACTGAAATATTCCAACTCTTGCATTTCAACGATAGAAATCCAAATGAACTTTGAAAAATCAAGAGAATGTAACTGTGACAAGGTAAACCACGACAAAACACTACTGAAATATTCCAACTCTTGCATTTCAAGGAAATAAATCCAACATGAACTTTGGAAAATCAAGAGAATGTAACTGTGACAAGGTAAACCACGACAAAACACTACTGAAATATTCCAACTCTTGCATTTCAAGGAAAGAAATCCAAATAGAACTTTGAAAGATCAAGAGAATGTAATTGTGAAAAGGTAAACCACGATAAAACACTACTGAAATATTCCAACTCTTGCATTTCACGAAAGAAATTCAAAATAAACTTTGAAAAATCAATAGCATGTAACAGTGATATGGTAAACCATGCCAAAACACTACTGAAATATTCCAACTCTTGCATTTCACGAAAGAAATTCAAAATGAACTTTGAAAAATCAAGAGAATGTAACTGTGACCAGGTAAAGCAAAACAAAAACACTACTGAAATGTTCCAACTCTTGCATTTCAACGATAGAAAATCCAAAATGAACTTTGAAAAATCAAGAGAATGTAACTGTGACAAGGTAAACCACGACAAAACACTACTGAAATATTCCAACTCTTGCATTTCAAGGAAAGAAATCCGAAATGAACTTTGAAAAATCAGAGAATGTAACTGTGACAAGGTAAACCACGACAAAACACTACTGAAATATTCCAACTCTTGCATTTCAAGGAAAGAAATCCAAAATGAACTTTGAAAGATCAAGAGAATGTAATTGTGAAAAGGTAAACCACGATAAAACACTACTGAAATATTCCAACTCTTGCATTTCACGAACTAAATTCAAAATGAACTTTGGAAAATCAAGAGCATGTAACAGTGATATGGTAAACCATGCCAAAACACCATTGAAATATTCCAACTCTTGCATTTCACGAAAGAAATTCAAAATCAACTTTGAAAAATCAAGAGAAAGTAACTGTAACAAAAGCACAACAAAACACTACTGAAATATTCCAACACTTGCAATTCAACGAAAGAAATCCAAAATGAACTTTCAAAAATCAAGAGAATGTAACAGTGACAAGGTAAAGCACACAACAAGACACTACTGAAATATTCCAGCTCTTGCATTTCAACGAAAGAAATTCAAAATGAGCTTTGAAAAATCAAGAGAATGTAAAAATCCAAAAAGAACTTTGAAAAATCTAGAGAATGTTACTGTGACAAGGTAAACCACGACAAAACACTACTGAAATATTCCAACTCTTGCATTTCAAGGAAAGAAATCCAAAATGAACTTTGAAAAATCAAGAGAATGTAACTGTGAGAAGGTAAACCATACCAAAACACTACTGAAATATGCCAACTCTTACATTTCAACGAATGAAATCCAAAATGAACTTTGAAAAATCAAGAGAATGTAACTGTGACAAGGTAAAGCAAAACAAGACACTACTGAAATAATCCAACTCTTGCATTTCAACGAAAGAAATTCAAATGAACTTTGAAAAATTAAGAGAATGTATCTGTGACATGGTAAACCACTACAAAACACTACTGAAATATTCCAACTCTTGCATTTCACGAAAGAAATTCAAAATGAACTTTGAAAAATCAAGAAAATGTAACCGTGACAAGGTAAGCCATCACAAAATACTACTGAAATATTCCAACTCTTGCATTTCAACGAAAGAAATCCAAAAAATGAACTTTGAAAAATCAAGAGAATGTAACTGTGACGAGGTAAACCACGACAAAACACTACTGAAATATTCCAACTCTTGCATTTCAAGGAAAGAAATCCACAGTGAACTTTGAAAAATCAAGAGAATGTAACTGTGACAAGGTAAACCACGACAAAACACTACTGAAATATTCCAACTCTTGCATTTCGAAGAAAGAAATCAAAATGAACTTTGAACAATCAATAGAATGTAACTGGACAAGGTAAACCACGATAAAAACACTACTGAAATATTCCAACTCTTGCATTTCACGAAAGAAATTCAAAACGAACTTTGAAAAATCAAGAGAATATAACTGTGACATGGTAAACCACGACAAAACACTACTGAAATATTCCAACTCTTGCATTTCAACGAAAGAAATCCAAAATGATCTTTGAAAAATCAAGAGAATGTAACTGTGACAAGGTAAAGCACAACATGACACTACTGAAATAATCCAACTCTTGCATTTCAACGAAAGAAATTCAAAATGAACTTTGAAAAAATTAAGAGAATGTAACTGTGACATGGTAAACCACGACAAAACACTACTGAAATATTCCAACTCTTGCATTTCACGAAAGAAATTCAAAATGAACTTTGAAAAATCAAGAGAATGTAACCGTGACAAGGTAAACCATAACAAAACACTACTGAATATTCCAACTCTTGCATTTCAACGAAAGAAATCCAAAAATGAATTTTGAAAAATCAAGAGAATGTAACTGTGACAAGGTAAACCACGACAAACACTACTAAAATATTCCAACTCTTGCATTTCAAGGAAAGAAATCCACAATGAACTTTGAAAAATCAAGAGAATGTTACTTTGATAAGGTAAATCACGACAAAACACTACTGAAATATTCCAACTCTTGCATTTCACGAAAGAAATTCAAATGAACTTTGAAAAATCAAGAGAATGTAACCGTGACAAGGTAAGCCATCACAAAACACTACTGATATATTCCAACTCTTGCATTTCAACGAAAGAAATCCAAAAAATGAACTTTGAAAAATCAAGAGAATGTAACTGTGACAAGGTAAACCACGACAAAACACTACTGAAATATTCCAACTCTTGTATTTCAAGGAAAGAAATCCACAGTGAACTTTGAAAAAATCAAGAGAATGTAACTGTGACAAGGTAAACCACGACAAAACACTACAGAAATATTCCAATTCTTGCATTTCGAGGAAAGAAATCAAAAATGAACTTTGAAAAATCAATAGAATGTAACTTGGACAAGGTAAACCACGATAAAACACTACTGAAATATCCCAACTCTTGCATTTCACGAAAGAAATTCAAAACGAACTTTGAAAAATCAAGAGAATATAACTGTGACTGGTAAACCACGACAAAACACTACTGAAATATTCCAACTCTTGTATTTCACGAAAGGAATTCAATATGAACTTTGAAAAATCAAGAGAATGTAACTCTGACAAGGTAAAGCACAACAAAACACTACTGAAATATTCCAACTCTTGCATTTCAACGAAAGAAATTCAAAATGAACTTTGAAAATTAATAGAATGCAACTGTGACAAGGTAACCATGACAAAACACTACTGAAATAATCCAACTCTTGCATTTCAATGAAAGAAATTCAAAATGAACTTTGAAAAATCAAGAGAATGTAACTGTGATAAGGTAAACCACGACAAAACACTTCTGAAATATTCCAACTCTTGCATTTCAAGGAAAGAAATCCAAAATGAACCTTGAAAAATCAAGAGAATGTAACCGTGACAAGGTAAACCATAACAAAACACTACTGAAATATTCCAACTCTTGCATTTCAACGAAAGAAATCCAAAAATGAACTTTGAAAAATCAAGAGAATGTAACTGTGACAAGGTAAACCACGACAAAACACTACTGAAATATTCCAACTCTTGCATTTCAAGGAAAGAAATCCACAATGAACTTTGAAAAATCAAGAGAATGTAACTGTGATAAGGTAAACCACGACAAAACACTACTGAAATATTCCAACTCTTGCATTTCAAGGAAAGAAATCAAAATGAACTTTGAAAAATCAATAGAATGTAACTGGGACAAGGTAAACCACGATAAAACTACTGAAATATTCCAACTCTTGCATTTCATGAAAGAATTCAAAATGAACTTTGAAAAATCAAGAGAATGTAACTGTGACAAGGTAAAGCACAACAAAACACTACTGAAATATTCCAACTCTTGCATTTCAACGAAAGAAATTCAAAATGAACTTTGAAAAATTAAGAGAATGCAACTGTGACAAGGTAACCATGACAAAACACTACTGAAATAATCCAACTCTTGCATTTCAATGAATGAAATTCAAAACGAACTTTGAAAATCAAGAGAATGTAACTGTGACATGGTAAACCATGACAAAACATCTGTGACAAGGAAAACCACGACAAAACACTACTGAAATAATCCAACTCTTGCATTTCAATGAAAGAAATTCAAAATGAACTTTGAAAAATCAAAAGAATGTAACTGTGACATGGTAAACCATGACAAAACACTACTGAAATATTCCAACTATTGCATTTCAACGAAAGAAATCCAAAATGAACTTTGAAAAATCAAGAGAATGTAACTGTGAGATGGTGAACCATGACAAAACACTACTGAAATATTCCAACTCTTGCATTTCACGAAAGAAATTCAATATGAACTTTGAAAAATCAAGAGAATTTAACTGTGACAAGGTAGAGCACAACAAACACTACTGAAATATGCCAACTCTTGCATTTAAACGAAAGAAATCCAAAAATGAACTTTGAAAAATCAAGAGAATGTAACTGTGACAAGGTAAACCACGACAAAACACTACTGAAATATTCCAACTCTTGCATTTAAACAAAAGAAATCTAAAAATGAACTTTGAAAAATCAAGAGAATGTAACTGTGACAAGGTAAACCACGACAAAACACTACTGAAATATTCCAACTCTTGCATTTCAAGGAAACAAATCCACAATGAACTTTGAAAAATCAAGAGAATGTAACTGTGATAAGGTAAACCACGACAAAACACTACTGAAATATTCCAACTCTTGCATTTCAAGTAAAGAAATCCAAAATGAACTTTGAAAAATCAATAGAATGTAACTGGGACAAGGTAAACCACGATAAAACACTACGGAAATATTCCAACTCTTGCATTTCATGAAAGAAATTCAAAATGAACTTTGAAAAATCAAGAGAATGTAACCGTGACATGGTAAACCACGACAAAACATTACTGAAATATTCCAACTCTTGCATTTCACGAAAGAAATTCAAAATGAACTTTGAAAAATCAAGAGAATGTAACTGTGACAAGGTAAAGCACAACAAAACACTACTGAAATATTCCAACTTTTGCATTTCAACGAAAGAAATTCAAAATGAACTTTGAAAATTAAGAGAACGCAACTGTGACAAGGTAACCGAGACAAAACACTACTGAAATAATCCAACTCTTTGCATTTCAATGAAAGAAATTCAAAATGAACTTTGAAAAATCAAGAGAATGTAACTGTGATAAGGTAAACCACGACAAAACACTACTGAAATAATCCAACTATTGTATTTCAACGAAAGTAAATTCAAAATGAACTTCGAAAAATTAAGAGAATGTATCTGTGACATGGTAAAACACTACTGAAATATTCCAACTCTTGCATTTCACGAAAGAAATTCAAAATGAACTTTGAAAAATCAAGAGAATGTAACCGTGACAAGGTAAGCCATAACAAAACACTACTGAAATATTCCAACTCTTGCATTTCAACGAAAGAAATCCAAAAATGAACTTTGAAAAATCAATAGAATGTAACTGTGACAAGATAAACCACGACAAAACACTACTGAAATATTCCAACTCTTGTATTTCACGAAAGAAATTCAATATGAACTTTGAAAAATCAAGAGAATGTAACTCTGACAAGGTAAAGCACAACAAAACACTACTGAAATATTCCAACTCTTGTATTTCACGAAAGAAATTCAATATGAACTTTGAAAAATCAAGAGAATGTAACTCTGACAAGGTAAAGCACAACAAAAACACTACTGAAATATTCCAACTCTTGCATTTCAACGAAAGAAATTCAAAATGAACTTTGAAAAATTAAGAGAATGCAACTGTGACAAGGTAACCATGACAAAACACTACTGAAATAATCCAACTCTTGCATCTCAATGAAAGAAATCAAAAATGAACTTTGAAAAATCAAGAGAATGTAACTGTGATAAGGTAAACCAGGACAAAACACTTCTGAAATATTCAAACTCTTGCATTTCAAGGAAAGAAATCCAAAATGAACCTTGAAAAATCAAGAGAATGTAACCGTGACAAGGTAAACCATAACAAAACACTACTGAAATATTCCAACTCTTGCATTTCAACGAAAGAAAATCCAAAATGAACTTTGAAAAATCAAGAGAATGTAACTGTGACAAGGTAAACCACGACAAAACACTACTGAAATATTCCAACTCTTGCATTTCAAGGAAAGAAATCCACAATGAATTTTGAAAAATCAAGAGAATGTAACTGTGATAAGGTAAACCACGACAAAACACTACTGAAATATTCCAACTCTTGCATTTCAAGGAAAGAAATCCAAAATGAACTTTGAAAATCAATAGAATGTAACTGGGACAAGGTAAACCACGATAAAACACTACTGAAATATTCCAACTCTTGCATTTCATGAAAGAAATTCAAAATGAACTTTGAAAAATCAAGAGAATGTAACCGTGACATGGTAAACCACGACAAAACACTACTGAAATATTCCAACTCTTGCATTTCACGAAAGAAATTCAAAATGAACTTTGAAAAATCAAGAGAATGTAACTGTGACAAGGTAAAGCACAACAAAACACTACTGAAATATTCCAACTCTTGCATTTCAACGAAAGAAATTCAAAATGAACTTTGAAAAATCAAGAGAATGTAACTGTGACATGGTAAACCATGACAAAACATCTGTGACAAGGAAAACCACGACAAAACACTACTGAAATAATCCAACTCTTGCATTTCAATGAAAGAAATTCAAAATGAACTTTGAAAAATCAAAAGAATGTAACTGTGACATGGTAAACCATGACAAAACACTACTGAAATATTCCAACTATTGCATTTCAACGAAAGAAATCCAAAATGAACTTTGAAAAATCAAGAGAATGTAACTGTGAGATGGTGAACCATGACAAAACACTACTGAAATATTCCAAGTCTTGCATTTCACGAAAGAAATTCAATATGAACTTTGAAAAATAAAGAGAATGTAACTGTGACAAGGTAGAGCACAACAAAACACTACTGAAATATTCCAACTCTTGCATTTAAACGAATGAAATCCAAAAATGAACTTTGAAAAATCAAGAGAATGTAACTGTGACAAGGTAAACCACGACAAAACACTACTGAAATATTCCAACTCTTGCATTAAAAAACGAAAGAAATCCAAAAATGAACTTTGAAAAATCAAGAGAATGTAACTGTGACAAGGTAAACCACGACAAAACACTACTGAAATATTCCAACTCTTGCATTTCAAGGAAACAAATCACAATGAACTTTGAAAAATCAAGAGAATGTAACTGTGATAAGGTAAACCACGACAAAACACTACTGAAATATTCCAACTCTTGCATTTCAAGGAAAGAAATCCAAATGAACTTTGAAAAATGAATAGAATGTAACTTGGACAAGGTAAACCACGATAAAACACTACGGAAATATTCCAACTCTTGCATTTCATGAAAGAAATTCAAATGAACTTTGAAAAATCAAGAGAATGTAACCGTGACATGGTAAACCACGACAAAACACTACTGAAATATTCCAACTCTTGCATTTCACGAAAGAAATTCAAAATGAACTTTGAAAAATCAAGAGAATGTAACTGTGACAAGGTAAAGCACAACAAAACACTACTGAAATATTCCAACTCTTGCATTTCAACGAAAGAAATTCAAAATGAACTTTGAAAATTAAGAAACGCAACTGTGACAAGGTAACCATGACAAAACACTACTGAAATAATCCAACTCTTGCATTTCAATGAAAGAAATTCAAAATGAACTTTGAAAAATCAAGAGAATGTAACTGTGATAAGGTAAACCACGACAAAACACTACTGAAATATTCCAACTCTTGCATTTCAAGGAAAGAAATCCAAAATGAACTGTGAAAAATCAAGAGAATGTAACCGTGACAAGGTAAACCATAACAAAATACTACTGAAATATTCCAACTCTTGCATTTCAACGAAAGAAATTCAAAAATGAACTTTGAAAATCAAGAGAATGTAACTTTGACAAGGTAAACCACGACAAAACACTACTGAAATATTCCAACTCTTGCATTTCAAGGAAAGAAATCCAAAATGAACTTTGAAAAATCAAGAGAATGTAACTGTGAGAAGGTAAACCATAACAAAACACTACTGAAATATTCCAACTCTTGCATTTCAACGAAAGAAATCCAAAATGAACTTTGAAAAATCAAGAGAATGTAACTGTGACAAGGTAAGCAAAACAAGACACTACTGAAATAATCCAACTATTGTATTTCAACGAAAGTAATTCAAAATGAACTTCGAAAAATTAAGAGAATGTATCTGTGACATGGTAAACCACTACAAAACACTACTGAAATATTCCAACTCTTGCATTTCACGAAAGAAATTCAAAATGAACTTTGAAAAATCAAGAGAATGTAACCGTGACAAGGTAAGCCATAACAAAACACTACTGAAATATTCCAACTGTTGCATTTCAACGAAAGAAATCCAAAAAATGAACTTTGAAAAATCAATAGAATGTAACTGTGACAAGGTAAACCACGACAAAACACTACTGAAATATTCCAACTCTTGCATTTCAAGGAAAGAAATCCACAGTGAACTTTGAAAAATCAAGAGAATGTAACTGTGACAAGGTAAACCACGACAAAACACTACTGAAATATTCCAACTCTTGAATTTCGAGGAAAGAAATCAAAAATGAACTTTGAAAAATCAATAGAATGTAACTGGGACAAGGTAAACCACGATAAAACACTACTGAAATATTCCAACTCTTGCATTTCACGAAAGAAATTCAAATGAACTTTGAAAAATCAAGAGAATGTAACTGTGACATGGTAAACCACGACAAAACACTACTGAAATATTCCAACTCTTGCATTTCACGAAAGAAATTCAATATGAACTTTGAAAAATCAAGAGAATGTAACTGTTACAAGGTAGAGCACAACAAAACACTACTGAAATATTCCAACTCTTGCATTTAAACGAAAGAAATCCAAAATGAACTTTGAAAATCAAGAGAATGTAACTGTGACAAGGTAAACCACGACAAAACACTACTGAAATATTCCAACTCTTGCATTTCAAGGAAAGAAATCCACAATGAACTTTGAAAAATCAAGAGAATGTAACTGTGATAAGGTAAACCACGACAAAACACTACTGAAATATTCCAACTCTTACATTTCAAGGAAAGAAATCCAAAATGAACTTTGAAAAATCAATAGAATGTAACTGGGACAAGGTAAACCACGAAAAAACACACTACGGAAATATTCCCAACTCTTGCATTTCATGAAAGAAATTCAAAATGAACTTTGAAAAATCAAGAGAATGTAACCGTAACATGGTAAACCACGACAAAACACTACTGAAATATTCCAACTCTTGCATTTCACGAAAGAAATTCAAAATGAACTTTGAAAAATCAAGAGAATGTAACTGTGACAAGGTAAAGCACAAAAAAAACTACTGAAATATTCCAACTCTTGCATTTCAACGAAAGAAATTCAAAATGAACTTTGAAAAATTAAGAGAACGCAACTGTGACAAGGTAACCATGACAAAACACTACTGAAATAATCCAACTCTTGCATTTCAATGAAAGAAATTCAAAATGAACTTTGAAAAAAATCAAGAGCATGTAACTGTGATAAGGTAAACCACGACAAAACACTACTGAAATATTCCAACTCTTGCATTTCAAGGAAAGAAATCCAAAATGAACTTTGAAAAATCAAGAGAATGTAACCGTGACAAGGTAAACCATAACAAAATACTACTGAAATATTCCAACTCTTGCATTTCACGAAAGAAATTCAAATGAACTTTGAAAAATCAAGAGAATGTAACTGTGACAAGGTAAAGCCAACAAAAACACTACTGAAATATTCCAACTCTTGCATTTCAACGAAAGAAATTCAAAAATGAACTTTGAAAAATTAAGAGAATGCAACTGTGACAATGTAACCATGACAAAACACTACTGAAATAATCCAATTCTTGCATTTCAATGAAAGAAATTCAAAACGAACTTTGAAAATCAAGAGAATGTAACCATGACAAAACATTTGTGACAAGGAAAACCACGACAAAACACTACTGAAATATACAACTCTTGCATTTCAATGAAAGAAATTCAAAATAAACTTTGAAAAATCAAAAGAATGTAAGTGTGACATGGTAAACCATGACAAAACACTACTGAAATATTCCAACTATTGCATTTCAAGGAAAGAAATCCCAAATGAACTTTGAAAAAATCAAGAGAATGTAACTGTGAGATGGTGAACCATGACAAAACACTACTGAAATATTCCAACTCTTGCATTTCAATGAAAGAAATTCAAAATGAACTTTGAAAAATCAAGAGAATGTAACTGTGGCAAGGTAAACCATGACAAAACATTACTGAAATATTCCAACTCTTGCATTTCAACCAAAGAAATTAAAAATGAACTTTGAAAAATCAAAGAATGTAACTGTGACAAGTTAAATCATAACGACAAAACACTACTGAAATATTCCAACTCTTGCATTTCAACGATAGAAATCCAAAATGAACTTTGAAAAATCAAGAGAATGTAAATGTGACAAGGTAAACCACGACAAAACACTACTGAAATATTCCAACTCTTGCATTTCAAGGAAATAAATCCAAAATGAACTTTGAAAAATCAAGAGAATGTAACTGTGAGATGGTAAACCACGACAAAACACTACTGAAATATTCCAACTCTTGCATTTCAATGAAAAGAAATTCAAAATGAACTTTGAAAAATCAAGAGAATGTAACTGTGGCAAGGTAAACCATGACAAAACACTACTGAAATATTCCAACTCTTGCATTTTCAACGAAAGAAATTAAAAAATGAACTTTGAAAAATCAAGAGAATGTAACTGTGACAAGGTAAACCATAACAAAACACTACTGAAATATTCCAACTCTTGCATTTCAACGATAGAAATCCAAAAATGAACTTTGAAAAATCATGAGAATGTAACTGTGACAAGGTAAACCACGACAAAACACTACTGAAATATTCCAACTCTTGCATTTCAAGGAAAGAAATCCAAAATGAACTTTGAAAAATCAAGAGAATGTAACTGTGACAAGGTAAACCACGACAAAACACTACTGAAATATTCCAACTCTGGCATTTCAAGGAAAGAAAATCCAAAATGAACTTTGAAAGATCAAGAGAATGTAATTGTGAAAAGGTAAACCACGATAAAACACTACTGAAATATTCCAACTCTTGCATTTCACGAACTAAATTCAAAATGAACTTTGGAAAATCAAGAGCATGTAACAGTGATATGGTAAAACCATGCCATGCCAAAACACCACTGAAATATTCCAACTCTTGCATTTCAATGAAAGAAATTCAAAATCAACTTTGAAAAATTAACAGAATGTATCTGTGACATGGTAAACCACGACAAAACACTACTAAAATATTCCAACTCTTGCAATTCAACGAAAGAAATCCAAAATGAAGTTTCAAAAATCAAGAGAATGTAACAGTGACAAGGTAAAGAAATCCAAAATCAACTTTGAAAAATCAAGAGAATGTAACTGTGAGATGGTGAAACCATGACAAAACACTACTGAAATATTCCACTCTTGCATTTCAATGAAAGAAATTCAAAATGAACTTTGAAAAATCAAGAGAATGTAACTGTGGCAAGGTAAACCATGACAAAACATTACTGAAATATTCCAACTCTTGCATTTCAAACGAAAGAAATTAAAAATGAACTTTGAAAAATCAAAAGAATGTAACTGTGACAAGTTAAATCATAACAAAACACTACTGAAATATTCCAACTCTTGCATTTCAACGATAGAAATCCAAAAATGAGCTTTGAAAAAATCAAGAGAATGTAAATGTGACAAGGTAAACCACGACAAAACACTACTGAAATATTCCAACTCTTGCATTTCAAGGAAATAAATCCAAAATGAACTTTGGAAAATCAAGAGAATGTAACTGTGACAAGGTAAACCACGACAAAACACTACTGAAATATTCCAACTCTTGCATTTCAAGGAAAAGAAATCCAAAATGAACTTTGAAAGATCAAGAGAATGTAATTGTGAAAAGATAAACCACGATAAAACACTACTGAAATATTCCAACTCTTGCATTTCACGAAAGAAATTCAAAATGAACTTTGAAAAATCAATAGCATTTTAACAGTGATATGGTAAACCATGCCCAAACACTACTGAAATATTACAACTCTTGCATTTCACGAAAGAAATTCAAAATGAACTTTGAAAAATCAAGAGAATGTAACTGTGACAAGGTAAAGCAAACAAAACACTACTGAAATATTCCAACTCTTGCATTTCAACGATAGAAATCCAAAATGAACTTTGAAAAATCAAGAGAATGTAACTGTGACAAGGTAAACCACGACAAAACACTACTGAAATATTCCAACTCTTGCATTTCAAGGAAAGAAATCCAAAATGAACTTTGAAAAATCAAGAGAATGTAATTGTGAAAAGGTAAACCACGATAAAACACTACTGAAATATTCCAACTCTTGCATTTCACGAACTAAATTCAAAATGAACTTTGGAAAATCAAGAGCAAAATGTAACAGTGATATGGTAAACCATGCAAAACACCACTGAAATATTCCAACTCTTGCATTTCACGAAAGAAATTCAAAATCAACTTTGAAAAATCAAGAGAAAGTAACTGTAACAAAAGCACAACAAAACACTACTGAAATATTCCAAAACTTGCAATTCAACGAAAGAAATCCAAATGAACTTTCAAAAATCAAGAGAATGTAACAGTGACAAGGTAAAGCACAACAAGACACTACTGAAATATTCCCAGCTCTTGCATTTCAACGAAAGAAATTCAAAATGAGCTTTGAAAAATCAAGAGAATGTAAAAATCCAAAATGAACTTTCAAAAATCAAGAGAATGTAACAGTGACAAGGTAAAGCACAACAAGACACTACTGAAATATTCCAGCTCTTGCATTTCACGAAAGAAATTCAAAACGAACTTCGAAAAATCAAGAGAATATAACTGTGACATGGTAAACCACGACAAAACACTACTGAAATATTCCAACTCTTGTCTTTCACGAAAGAAATTCAATATGGACTTTGAAAAATCAAGAGAATGTAACTTTGACAAGGTAAAGCACAACAAACACTACTGAAATATTCCAACTCTTGCATTTCAACGAAAGAAATCCAAAATGATCTTTGAAAAATCAAGAGAATGTAACTGTGACAAGGTAAAGCACAACATGACACTTCTGAAATAATCCAACTCATGCATTTCAACGAAAGAAATTCAAAACGAACTTTGAAAAATTAAGAGAATGTACCTGTGACATGGTAAACCACGACAAAACACTACTGAAATATTCCAACTCTTGCATTTCACGAAAGAAATTCAAAATGAACTTTGAAAAATGAAGAGAATGTAACCGTGACAAGGTAAACCATAACAAAACACTACTGAAATATTCCAACTCTTGCATTTCAACGAAAGAAATCCAAAATGGATTTTGAAAAATCAAGAGAATGTAACTGTGACAAGGTAAACCACGACAAAACACTACTGAAATATTCCAACCCTTGCATTTCAAGGAAAGAAATCCACAATGAACTTTGAAAAATCAAGAGACTACTTTTACTGTGATAAGGTAAACCACGACAAAACACTACTGAAATATTCCAACTCTTGCATTTCACGAAAGAAATTCAAAATGAAGTTTGAAAAATCAAGAGAATGTAACCGTGACAAGGTAAACCACGACAAAACACTACTGAAATATTCAACTCTTGCATTTCAAGGAAAGAAATCCAAATGAACTTTAAAAGATCAAGAGAATGTAATTGTGAAAAGGTAAACCACGATAAAACACTACTGAAATATTCCAACTCTTGCATTTCACGAACTAAATTCAAAATGAGCTTTGGAAAATCAAGAGCATGTAAACGTGATATGGTAAACCATGCCAAAACACCACTGAAATATTCCAACTCTTGCATTTCACGAAAGAAATTCAAAATCAACTTTGAAAAATCAAGAGAAAGTAACTGTAACAAAAGCAACAACCAAAAAAACACTACTGAAATATTCCAACACTTGCAATTCAACGAAAGAAATCCAAATGAACTTTCAAAAATGAAGAGAATGTAACAGTGACAAGGTAAAGCACAACAAGACACTACTGAAATATTCCAGCTCTTGCATTTCAACGAAAGAAATTCAAAATGAGCTTTGAAAAATCAAGAGAATGTTACTGTGACAAGGTAAACCACGACAAAACACTACTGAAATATTCCAACTCTTGCATTTCAAGGAAAGAAATCCAAAATGAACTTTGAAAAATCAAGAGAATGTAACTGTGAGAAGGTAAACCATAACAAAACACTACTGAAATATTCCAACTCTTGCATTTCAACGAAAGAAATCCAAAATTAACTTTGAAAAATCAAGAGAATGTAACTGTGACAAGGTAAAGCAAAACAAGACACTACTAAAAATATTCCAACTCTTGCATTTCGAGGAAAGAAATCAAAATGAACTTTGAAAAATCAATAGAATATAACTGTGACATGGTAAACCACGAACAAAACACTACTGAAATATTCCAACTCTTGTATTTCACGAAAGAAATTCAAAATGAACTTTGAAGAATTAAGAGAATGTATCTGTGACATGGTAAACCACTACAAAACACTACTGAAATATTCCAACTCTTGCGTTTCACGAAAGAAATTCAAAATGAACTTTGAAAAATCAAGAGAATGTAACCGTGACAAGGTAAGCCATCACAAAACACTACTGAAATATTCCAACTCTTACATTTCAACGAAAGAAATCCCAAAATGAGCTTTGAAAAATCAAGAGAATGTAACTGTGACAAGGTAAACCACGACAAAACACTACTGAAATATTCCAACTCTTGCATTTCAAGGAAAGAAATCCACAGTGACTTTGAAAAATCAAGAGATGTAACTGTGACAAGGTAAACCACGGCAAAACACTACTGAAATATTCCAACTCTTGCATTTCGAGGAAAGAAATCAAAAATGAACTTTGAAAAATCAATAGAATGTAACTGGGACAAGGTAAACCACGATACAACACTACTGAAATATTCCAACTCTTGCATTTCACGAAAGAAATTCAAAACGAACTTTGAAAAATCAAGAGAATATAACTGGTGACATGGTAAACCACGACAAAACACTACTGAAATATTCCAACTCTTGTATTTCACGAAAGAAATTCAATATTGACTTTGAAAAATCAAGAGAATGTAACTTTGACAAGGTAAAGCACAACAAAACATTACTGAAATATTCCAACTCTTGCATTTCAACGAAAAAAAAATCCAAAATGATCTTTGAAAAATCAAGAGAATGTAACTGTGACAAGGTAAAGCACAACATGACACTACTGAAATAATCCAACTCTTGCATTTCAAAGAAAGAAATTCAAAATGAACACTGAAAAATTAAGAGAATGTAACTGTGACATGGTAAAACCACGACAAAACACTACTGAAATATTCCAACTCTTGCATTTCACGAAAGAAATTCAAAATGAACTTTGAAAAATCAAGAGAATGTAACCGTGACAAGGTAAACCATAACAAAACACTACTGAAATATTAAAACTCTTGCATTTCATTTCAACGAAAGAAATCCGAAAAATGAATTTTTTTTTTTTTTGAAAAATCAAGAGAATGTAACTGTGTGACAAGGTAAACCACGACAAAACACTACTGAAATATTCCAACTCTTGCATTTCAAGGAAAGAAATCCACAATGAACTTTGAAAAATCAAGAAAATGTTACTGTGATAAGGTAAACCACGACAAAACACTACTGAAATATTCCAACTCTTGCATTTCACGAAAGAAATTCAAAATGAACTTTGAAAAATCAAGAGAATGTAACCGTGACAAGGTAAGCCATCACAAAACACTACTGATATATTCCAACTCTTGCATTTCAACGAAAGAAATCCAAAAAATGAACTTTGAAAAATCAAGAGAATGTAACTGTGACAAGGTAAACCACGACAAAACACTACTGAAATATTCCAACTCTTGCATTTCAAGGAAAGAAATCCACAGTGAACTTTGAAAAATCAAGAGAATGTAACTGTGACAAGGTAAACCACGACAAAACACTACTGAAATATTCCAACTCTTGCATTTCGAGGAAAGAAATCAAAATGAACTTTGAAAAATCAATAGAATGTAACTGGGACAAGGTAAACCACGATAAAACACTACTGAAATATTCTAACTCTTGCATTTCACGAAAGAAATTCAAAACGAACTTTGAAAAATCACGAGAATATAACTGTGACATGGTAAACCACGACAAAACACTACTGAAATATTCCAACTCTTGTATTTCACGAAAGAAATTCAATATGAACTTTGAAAAATCAAGAGAATGTAACTCTGACAAGGTAAAGCACAACAAAACACTACTGAAATATTCCAACTCTTGCATTTCAACGAAAGAAATTCAAAATGAACTTTGAAAAATTAAGAGAATGCAACTGTGACAAGGTAACCATGACAAAACACTACTGAAATAATCCAACTCTTGCATTTCAATGAAAGAAATTCAAAATGAACTTTGAAAAATCAAGAGAATGTAACTGTGATAATGTAAACCACGACAAAACACTACTGAAATTTTTCCAACTCTTGCATTTCAAGGAAAGAAATCCAAAATGAACTTTGAAAAATCAAGAGAATGTAACCGTGACAAGGTAAACCATAACAAAACACTACTGAAATATTCCAACACTTGCATTTGAACGAAAGAAATCCAAAATGAACTTTGAAAAATCAAGAGAATGTAACTGTGACAAGGTAAACCACGACAAAACACTACTTAAATATTCCAACTCTTGCATTTCAAGGAAAGAAATCCACAATGAACTTTGAAAAATCAAGAGAATGTAACTGTGATAAGGTAAACCACGACAAAACACTACTGAAATATTCCAACTCTTGCATTTCAATGAAAGAAATCCAAAATGAACTTTGAAAAATCAATAGAATGTAACTGGGACTAGGTAAACCACGAAATGCGAGGGGGGTAAAAACACTACTGAAATATTCCAACTCTTGCATTTCATGAAAGAAATTCAAATGAACTTTGAAAAATCAAGAGAATGTAACCGTGACATGGTAAACCACGACAAAACACTACTGAAATATTCAACTCTTGCATTTCCCAAAAGAAATTCAAATGAACTTTGAAAATAAGAGAAATGCAACTGTGACAAGGTAACCATGACAAAACACTACTGAAATAATCCAACTCTTGCATTTCAATGAAAGAAATTCAAAATGAACTTTGAAAAATCAAGAGAATGTAACTGTGACATGGTAAACCATGACAAAACATCTGTGACAAGGAAAAACCACGACAAAACACTACTGAAATAATCAAACTCTTGCATTTCAATGAAAGAAATTCAAAATGAACTTTGAAAAATCAAAAGAATGTAACTGTGACATGGTAAACCATGACGAAACACTACTGAAATATTCCAACTATTGCATTTTCAACGAAAAGAAATCCAAAATGAACTTTGAAAAATCAAGAGAATGTAACTGTGAGATGGTGAACCATGACAAAACACTACTGAAATATTCCAACTCTTGCATTTCAATGAAAGAAATTAAAAATGAACTTTGAAAAATCAAGAGAATGTAACTGTGGCAAGGTAAACCATGACAAAACATTACTGAAATATTCCAACTCGTGCATTTCAACGAAAGAAATTAAAAAAATGAACTTTGAAAAATCAAAAGAATGTAACTGTGACAAGTTAAATTCATAACAAAACACTACTGAAATATTCCAACTCTTGCATTTCAACGATAGAAATCCCAAAATGAACTTTGAAAAATCAAGAGAATGTAACTGTGACAAGGTAAACCACGACAAAACACTACTGAAATATTCCAACTCTTGCATTTCCCAAAGAAATTCAAAATGAACTTTGAAAAAATTAAGAGAATGCAACTGTGACAAGGTAATCATGACAAAACACTACTGAAATAATCCAACTCTTGCATTTCAATGAAAGAAATTCAAAATGAACTTTGAAAAATCAAGAGAATGTAACTGTGACATGGTAAACCATGACAAAACATCTGTGACAAGGAAAACCACGACAAAACACTACTGAAATAATCAAACTCTTGCATTTCAATGAAAGAAATTCAAAATGAACTTTGAAAAATCAAAAGAATGTAACTGTGACATGGTAAACCATGACGAAACACTACTGAAATATTCCAACTATTGCATTTCAACGAAAGAAATCCAAATGAACTTTGAAAAATCAAGAGAATGTAACTGTGAGATGGCGAAACCATGACAAAACACTACTGAAAATATTCCAACTCTTGCATTTCGAGGAAAGAAATCCAAAATGAACTTTGAAAAATCAAGAGAATGTAACTGTGTGACAAGGTAAACCACGACAAAACACTACTGAAATATTCCAACTCTGGCATTTCAAGGAAAGAAATCCAAAATGAACTTTGAAAGATCAAGAGAATGTAATTGTGAAAAGGTAAACACGATAAAACACTACTGAAATATTCCAACTCTTGCATTTCACGAACTAAATTCAAAATGAACTTTGGAAAATCAAGAGCATGTAACAGTGATATGGTAAACCATGCCAAAACACCACTGAAATATTCCGACTCTTGCATTTCATGAAAGAAATTCAAAATCAACTTTGAAAAATTAAGAGAATGTATCTGTGACACGGTAAACCACGACAGAACACTACTGAAATATTCCAACTCTTGCAATTCAACGAAAGAGATCCAAAATGAACTTTCAAAATCAAGAGAATGTAACAGTGACAAGGTAAAGCACAACAAGACACTACTGAAATATTCCAGCTCTTGCATTTCAACGAAAAGAAATTCAAAATGAGCTTTGAAAATCAAGAGAATGTAAAAATCCAAAAAGGACTTTGAAAAATCAAGAGAATGTTACTGTGACAAGGTAAACCATAACAAAACACTACTGAAATATTCCAACTCTTGCATTTCAAGGAAAGAAATCCAAAATGGACTTTGAAAAATCAAGAGAATCTAACTGTGACAGGTAAAGCAAAACAAGACACTACTGAAATAATCCAACTCTTGCATTTTAATGAAATAAATTCAAAATGAAACAAAATGAACAAAACACTACGGAAATATTCCAACTCTTGCAATTTCATGAAAGAATCCACAAAAATGACTTTGAAAGATCAAGAGAATGTAATTGTGAAAGAA